>SNQJ01S0009425.1:0-23105 GCA_010110895.2 Picea sitchensis | reverse complement strand
TGGAGGAAGTGACTTCATTCAAATATCTCAAAATTGATCTCCATCACAAGCTCGAATATAACTATAGTATTGAGAAAAGGATAAATGGAGGGTGGAAAACTTATTTATGGGCATGAAAATAGTTGTAAATCAATGGAACTTTGGCTTTGGGATAAGAAGAAACTCCTATTTGAGGCTCTTGTCACTCTTGTCATCTTATATAGTTGTGAAGTTTGGGGCCGCAACATCTTTAAAGAATTGTGGAGAAATGTATGACAAATCCAAAAGCATTTTATAACTAATAATCTTAAAATTAAAGGAAACACACCCTATCATATCCTCCTCATAGAAGTGAATTCCCCCCCCATTGAGAGCAAGGCTATGGCTAGGTGTGTAATGTACAAGAACAAGATAAGAAATATGGAAGACAAGAGGCTTCCTAAGGTTGCTTCAGAATCCAGTCAAAACTACCCGCGACCCAAGTGGGGTTGGTATAAAGATGTCAAATCTAGGCTAAATCATTAGGGCATCTAGCAAGAGTTCACTTTGCGGAATAACGATGAAAAACTAAAATATTATTGCCTCTAAATTTAAGGACAATTTGTCTTGCGATAAAGAATTAGAGAATACAAGAAAATTAAGATACTACAATGAGGTGGTTAACCCTAATCTAGAAAATAAAAAGTATCTCTATATTTTAATTAGCATAAAAAATAAAATCAACATTGCTAAAATAAGAAAAAAACTCTCATTAGATCTACAGTGAAATGAGACATCGGACAATTTGCTAAAATGTTGTGGGTCAAAAGAACTTGTCATCTTTGTTATATTATGAAGGTTGAAGATGAAAAGTATTTTCTCTTAAAATGTCCTACGTACACCCATATTAAATCTCATTTTCAAAATATTTGTTATAATATTAATCTTATTGACTTTTTAACTCATCAAAATTGTAATGTCTCTTTCCACCAATTTGTTTTTTAAATATTTCCATTGTCAAAAGTATATTTGTGCAGTTATAGATGGCACTTTTCTTATATAAATTTGTTTAAATGTTCTTTGTCTTCGATTATTTAATGTTCTTAACTAATTGTCATGGCATTGTCATGATAGGATACTTATTCAATGGCACTTGATTCCACATGCCAAATCTACCATCACATGAGTTGTCAGCACTAAATAAAACTTCTTCTCTTCCCAGACATTACAACTTACTTCATTAACTTTCTTTGTTATGTTCATGTGCATGTAGTATTACGATCCTGCTTACCCAAGCCCACATAAAAGGTTGTGGCCTAGTAGGAACGACCTATAACTCTGTAGGTTTGGAGAAAACTCATATTATTTACAAGTATTATTTTCTTTTATCATTATTTAAACTTTCTATTGTATCATGGTTCTTAAGGACTATAAACCTTTTACTAAGACCCAGTGGTCAAGTATTGGTTATTGAATCAATTTATTTAAACCATCCCATACATAATCCTTGTATCAACGTTGGAGATGGTTTTCACCCACTCCTGCAAGTTCATGAATTTATTGTTGTTCAAATGAGTCTATTGTTATGACCATGTCGTGGATGTATTAGTGGATCGAATCCACAGACCCAACTTTTATAACGTTTAATACTCCCATGCCTCTCGACCTTTGAATCTCCGACGAGTATTATAATAAATTTTATTTTGTATTAACTGTCACCTGGTAAGGTAGGTACACATCACGTCGTGTGTTAAATGTGTTGAGCTAAACACATAGTTGATTACTTGCTAACCAACAACAAGACTTGGGTTTACATAAAACCACTATTTTAAGTCACACCCAATATACAGAGATGGATACCTCATATAAATGAAACTACAACGTCTTTAGTGTGTGCAAACTAGTTCTTTCTATTTTCAACCAAGAACGTTTTCTTTTTCTGGACAAATAAACTTATTTGAAAACAAAAGGTAACTAGATGTATTTATTTCTTTCTAGCTGCATTGTATAAATAATAAATTTTCTACCGAGGATGATATTCTATAGATTCCTCTATGTATTTCTTACTGCTCTGATAATTAATAAATAAAAAATTGAGAATGGAATTCTTCAGACATGTTTAGTTTTCTTGCTGCCAACAGTTAAATAATAAATATAATCATAGAATACATTTGGTTATTAAACAATAATGTAGCTTTTGCAACCATTCTCTTCCGTACTACTTGACATTCATTAGTAAAACAAAGATAAATAAAATAAGAGAACATATCTGACCCTGCTTCAATAACTAGGAAACAAACTGAATAGGGAACTAGTTCCTCCCAACCATAGACATGGACAACCAAAATCACTTGTCCTTGTCACTGTAACACACCCACGACGAGCTAAAATAAAATAAAAAAATTGTCCGCCTTACAGGAACAAATCCTATCTCTCTACGAGTTCTAATTTGGACTGTCGGGGAACCAACCCAGTCTTCCGGTCAAGGATCTCCGATTCTGAAGCCAAACGACTCTTTGAGACCTTGATGGTCTCGTTCTGTAATTAAACACATAACCTTTTGGCTCCTTGGTGTAGGTTTAATGGCACCCACAACCTTCCCTTTCGTTCCCCTGCGAAATCTCTGAGTACTGGGCATTAACTCCTTTTTTGGATAAGCCCCCTTTTAATGTGACCTTGGGCAATGACCTTACGGGAGTGCGTGATTGCAGATGTAGCCAAAGGTGGTTTCAATCAAACTGCTTTTCGGCCCACAATTCTCCTCGAGCCTCCACGTGTCCTCTTTTCAAAACCACAGTTTGAATTGCGGCCTGCCCTCAACTTTTAAAAATCCATGCAACTCCTATCCCCGCAATGCTACGGGACCGTCAATTTCCCGATCTTGATGGTACTTCTAAAACTGGGGGTTCAGATCTGCCCCTCTCAAACCTACGGATCAGTTCTTACCTCTTGCAAAATCAACGGATGAGATCTCCTTCTTGGTTTCGGGAGTTTCAACTCTCAAACCCTGCTCTCTTCCATACTTCAATCTTCCGAGTTGACGATTTGCGAACACATGTCCTCCTAATCAATGACCCTACCTTTACTTCGGGTGGTTGACCTTTCAACTGGATCAACGGTCTTGTGGCCCTCTTCTCGATCAATGGTTGAGATCTCCTTCGAGTTTCAGACTTTTGAGATCTCAAATCTCAAACTTCACTCTTTTTCCCAATGGATTTTATTCGAAGGTTATGATCCACTGACACGTGTCCTCTTGATCTGACGATCGAGGATTACTTCAGGTCTTTACCCAAAGTTCACAGATTTTCTCCACATCTCCCTTAGATCTGACGACTATGAATTACTTCGGATATTTATCCGGAGTTCTCAAAGTATCGCCACGTCTCCCTTGGATTTGACGGCTATGAATTACTTCGGATATTTATCCGAAGTTCTCAGATCTACACCATGCCTCCTCTGAATCTGACGACTCAAATCCACTTTGGGCGATCCGACGCTTTATATTCATTTCGGATGGTCTGACGACTCAACTTCACTTCCGCTGATCGAACGATTGAGATTTACTTCAGATTTTCGGAAGTCCGGACTTCAGAAATCTCAAATATCAAACCTTTCCTTCTCTTGAATAGACGGTATCTGACAGCTCAGATTCACCTTGGCGATCCAACGCTTGAGATTTACTTCGGGTGATCTGACAACTCATATCTTCTTCGGCTGATTGAACGATTGGGATTCACTTCGGATTTTTGGAACTTCGGACTTCACGAATCTCAAATCTCAACTGAGAAACTCTCGAATGGATTTCTCAAAGCTACTGATCTGACGACTCAAATTCACTTTGGCAATCCAACACTTGAGGTTTACTTCGGATGATCCAATGGTCAACATTTACTTTGGGTCTTCACCCGGAATCCACAGATTCACGCCACCTGTCCTCTAGATCTGACGGTTCAGATCTACTTCGAACGATCCAATGACTGGCGTTTTCTTTGGGTCTTTACCCAGAATCCATAGATTCATGCCACCTGTCCTCGGGATCTGACGGTTCAGATCTACTTCGGACGATCCGACGCTTGAGGTTTACTTCGGATTTTCGGCTCTTCGGGCTTCGAAAATCTCAACCTTCAAACTTTGCCTCCTCTTGGACTTGCAGTATCTGACGGCTCAGATCCGCTTCGGGTGATCTGACGCTTAATATTTACTTCGGGCAATCTAATGACTGAGATTCACTTCGGCTGATCGGACAACTGGGATTCACTTCGGGTTTTCGGCTCTCCGGACTTCGGGAATCTCAGATCTCAACTTTGGTAAGTCCTCTCTCTTGCATGTGCGAAGCGCTAAGGCTCGTGCACCTTGCTCCGATCAGACGACTGTCGATCCTTTGCACTGTGATCTAACGGCCACTATCACTCCTCCTCTTGAACTTCTGATCTCTTCTAACTTAGAAGATTTCTTAGTCTTCAAAGGTCTCAACCTTTGTTCCTCCTACGAGTCTGACTCTTGGATCTCGTCAACACTTATGAAAAGTGATATCCCTTATGAGCTTGATCCTTAAAGGTTTTCGATTTCCCACGCACTCCTTGCGTTCGAGGATTTTGATAACTCATTTCGAAGGATTTCTTGAAAAGAAATTCTTCTCGTCCTCCTGGCGTTCCTCTGTTCTGGTTCTTCGACGCTTGGTCGCTTCTTGACGTCAATCGACGACTCACAGCAATTGCGGGGACCCAACGTGCATGCTCTTTATCAGAGAGCTCAACCTCCGCAATTTGGAAGTATTCGCCAAACTTGGTCGAATCATAATCATTGATCTCCCAGCCGACGAGATCAACGAAAATGGTGAATTGTGGGCCACGCTCCGCAATGACTCCCCACCCTTGATCTTCGTTCATAGATCGACGGTCGTAACAATTAGACATCTTGAAGCTTCCAGCTCCAAGGTTCATAGACCCAAGTCACCTGGAACTTTCGATAATTCTTGGGCTATGATCCCCGCTCTTATTCGGGTCTTCAGTTAAGGACATAGGTGTAAGTTCAAAGTCTCCCAGACTACTGGTTTGAAGGAAACACCTTCCCAACTTGCAGGGCTTTAAGCTCTAAGTCAAGGCAAGGTAACTTCTGAGTTTACCAAGATGGTAGCTATGCCAAGAGGCTTTCTCCAACTCTGGAACGGTGATGTAGCTCCCTGGGAGAGTGCCTTCGAGTGACTAAACAAGGACGTATGGGAAAATCAAGTGGAAATATAGATTCTCAAGGGAATGACCACATATTCATAACTTAATCATTTAATACAGAGAAAGAACCCTTTATAGACATATAAATACTTGCATACATCCATTATTTACAATTCAAAGCATAAGACAAGAAAACACTTATCAGAACCATATAGTGTGATGCAACTGCTGAAAGGGATGCTCGTTTCGACCCAACCATAGGCTCAGTCACTCCCAATGGATTTATCACTGGCCACCCCCGAGCTTAAGCCACGATGCTTTGAGATTCAATCTCTTACTTCCAGCTCAACATAAGTTAGGGACAAAGGTTACTCTCCTTCTCCCAATACAGAAAAATAGATAAGGATGAAGTTTACTATCCTTCTCCTGGCTCAATCTCTATTTTATGTGATCATAACTCACTATTCCTCTTTCAGTCCTTCCTCGAACCCAAGAGCTTCCTCTCTCATCTCTGCATTTTTCTTCGCAGGTTTGTGTCTACCCACCGCACTTCCTTTTTTGCCTTCCTCGACAGGATTGTGTGTGGCTCGAATTTCTAGTTCATGGTCAGGTCTGGAAGCCTTACGGATGGGCGGTCTGCCCCATCCCCTCATTAACTCTTGAGGAGGCCTTCCCACCTACCAGCCCGACTGTAATTCTTTCCTGGGTCAGGGGGTTGTTCTGATCTGAACAAATTAATTCCAGCATGGTACTGGTTCGGTGGAGGTTAACGCAACCATTCCTGGTCCCCTCCACCACCTTTCACAACATTTCGTGGTCTCTCTTAGCACATCCCCTCTTTCAACAGTCATGCAACATGTAACCATTTTCTATCAAAATAACATAATTTACATTCATCGACCTTCTACACAAGGTCCATCAAATCAAACATTCACACTTTTAAGTTTGACATAGTTCCTTGGCCCATATAGTTAATTTACTAACTAGGGGAAACATGGTGTTACAATCACACTCAAGCCTAAATCATTATTCCATGGGGACTGAAAGTTGATTCACCTTTTTCTAGATCTCTTTGAGTTTAGTTCTTCACTGAACCATCAAACTCCTTCTCTCACAAGTACTCAACAACGTCCTTCCTCATAACATACTTGTCTTTAATAACTTTGCCTAGGTCTTTTCAAGTTGGCCTCATCCCTAACCCTAGGGAATCTTCCTGACCTACTTTTGTGCTAGGGTTCCACTTGTCCCATGGACAATAATTCATTATGGTGGTTTTATCCTTTTCACCCACCCATGGAATAATGATTTACTCTTTGTAACTGGAATCTCTAATCAATTTGTCTCTTGTTAATTAATTAAATTAAAAATAAAAGTTACAAAAATATTCCTCATCATAAACATAGTTCCACACAAGTCTTTCCTAACATCTTTCACAATATCAATTTTGACATAAACTAGCAAGAAATTAAATATTTAAATATGAGGCATTACAAAAACTATGGTGATTTAGGAATGCTTCTCTTAAAAAAGAATCAATCACATAAATAAAATTATAATAACCATCAACAACATCATCATTTAAAAAATACTAAATTTTATATTGTTTTATACAACCTGAATGGGCCTAATGGTTAAGAACATGTGTTTCCTCTTAAGAGGTCACAAGCTCAAATCTAGAGGGGGTAGGGTATGTATACCTCTGTAGACTTTACCAGTCAAATCGTTGGGCAGAGGGGGGTCCCTTGTCCCACAAACAAGGGGATCTCATACACCAATTTGATATGGCTTGACCGTAACCTTAAAAATAGATTATTATTATTATTATAAACTTTAATTAAAAATCAACAATAATAACCATTAATAAAAAATATTATAAATTACAAAATATATTAAATAATTTTTTTTATCATAAACTATTTATTAATTATTAATTATATATAAAGGAAAAGTCAACACCGTTGCGAAAGAGGCTCCATAAAGCAATGAAGCTTTAAAAAAGAAAGGGAGCTAATGCCAAGATAATGATGATAAAAGGGAAAATTAATTGTAAGTTAAATACTCAGTTGTTGAGATACCCATTCTAGAGATGGCATATTCCACAAGTAAGAAGGCACATGGGTGATTGACTCTCGATCTACGAGAAAAAACTTTTGTTTAGTGGTCATACAAAATGTGTTTATTATATTATGGGTGGTTGGGCGAGGGGATGTATTACCATCATAATAATTTAAATTCAAACTATAGTTGGTATAAAGTTTTCATCAAACTTTGATTTTTTTTTTATAGATATAAAAAGAAAATCATGTAATTTTTTCAACATGTCCTTTAATTTTAAAGATAAAATTTCGAAAATAAAATTAATTTTTATGGGATATAAAGTTAGGTTAATAACTTTTATATATATATTGCTTATTAAAATTAAATATGTGATAGAGTAGAATTTGGATTTGGATAATGATGGTAACATTTTTTTTTTTCATAACCACTCAAGTTATATTTAATTAACGATGTTATTATAATTTGAGTGATCTTCAAGTTTCATTTATTTATTTATGTTAATAAAATTATTCATTTTTAAATGGTAGTTCTCGATAAATACAATTTGAATGATGAGCAACTGCTTATTATTTGTGATATTTTATTCTTTCTTTTTGAATTGTGAATGTACTTTGGTACAAGATCTTTGTTGCATTCTACTATCTAAAAGAGAGCCATGCTACATACCATGCATTTTCGATATCAACATTTTTTTTTAATAGAAACGATTAGTTTTTTTTATTTTAAAAGGGGTTGTGCAAAGGCAAAAACAACTAGTTTGTACAAAAATTCAAAATGCTCTTGAACCTTGAGCAAATAATAGGGATTACTAGTTCTTAGTGGGGACATATCCTTAACAGTTTTTTCAAAAAAACTTCTATTGTCCTTCCATGTATAGAGTCTTACATATGAGAAAAGCAAAAACACAAATTTACAATGCATAAGAAACCTAAACTAATTGAGCTTTAACTTAGTGTCAACCATTGCTTGATTGCCCTCTAGAATATCTTGATATAGTTGGAAAAGCATGGGATGTAGAACTTCACAGGACGCATGTGAACCTTCAAAGGGAATTAAATTCTACTACATTGGGGCGCTTGTCATGTTTCGCTGAATAGCCTTGTTAAGTGACATGATCTTATCCAAATGTTTGTTGACCTTTCAGAGGACAATTGCCATTTCTTTATCTCTTTTTTCTTCCATATCCTGTAATTTATGTTCCAATTGGGCATTGGATTCTCAGAGAGCCATCAATTCATGTTGTTGCAGCATCAGTTTTCCCTTCATATCGTCCATTCGACACTTGTTGCAATTACACAAAGGTTGACTATGGTACCACATAGTTGGATTCAATATGGAACCATTGAACCAAGAACGAAAGTGGCAAATAAACTCGTCGAGATGGGAGCAAGAGAAAATTCCAAGAAAATTATGAATGTGACTCGATCCTTTGCCATCGTTGTGAGTAAATGCCTAGGACTTGGCAACCAGAGGAACACACGTGAGGAGTTGAAGATCCATGATCTGGAATGATGATAGACTGAGGTACTTCAAATCAGTAACCAAGGGCCATGATGCATTTGGCCTGTGGATTAAGACACAGTGGGATATGAAGGGGATGAAGTTGGGTATCATGACGTTGGGCAAATGTACAATCCCATATGTTGTTGTCAATCAACCTGGAACGCCTTTAATGCAACCCACACGAGGAGAGTATGGCATGTGCCGAGTGGGAGGAATGCCTCATGGAGGAAGTACAAAGCATGTGTCCTTTTTTAAGATGGTTGTGATGACTTCATTAGTTTAGATGTGGATGGAGGTTGGGATCATATCCCCTCCTATACCAAATTCTCCCCTAAAAAGGAACTAATTCCCTTTTTATCAATGGAACATGTAAATTTTTTATATTCTTGCTTCATTTGGATAAGGTAAATGATTCATAAATGTGGCCTCATTTATTCTAAGAACTCCTTGCGCTAGCTTCCTAGTAGATTTGGCTAGGCGATCAACTTCTCCATTTTGTCTCCGGTATACATGATAATATTCCATTGAATGAAAAAATTGCTCCTCATTTTTAATTATGTTATAGATCCTTTGGAGGTTAGGTTGCATGTTTTTATTGAGCTTACACAATCCTTTTATAATCAACTCCAAATCACCAATTACAATGACACTTGTGATTTATCTGATTTTAACAGTATCATTCCCATGTACACACCCAAAACTTCTGCTTGATTGTTTGCATTGATCCCTAGTCTTCATGCATATTCCATAGTCTTCTTTCCTTTGGAGTCATACATGACCCCCTTGCACCTACCGCCCCCAGGACGTAAACATTTTTTTTTAAGTAGATTTGAAGCTTGTATACATATAAAGGGTTGCATTGAAGTGAAATAGTCAAATCAAGATGTAGTTACAAAATTTGGTTCAAGGCATGTAGTTTTCCATATTGCTAATATGTCGAAAAAAATAAAAAGCTTCCTATTATGCATCCATGAAGTTTGGTTGCAGATTACTTTAACGAACTGTCGAAGCAAAAAAACATATTTATAGAACATCTAGGGATGGATAGATTCATTGTCAGGAACCTCCTGTAGTCCTCCACAAGTAGGAGAATTATTTTCTAAGTCCATTGGTGTTGTATCACACTCCCCTTGGTCTTCAACTGAATTTCCATGATGAATCTTTGACATCAACATTGAAATCAACAAGACGGGTAAATTATATTGATAGGCCAAATGTTAAATGTGAAATACTATATTATATTGATAGATCAAATGTTAAATACTATATTGAGGTTGAAAGGAGAAATTACATAAAAAATTCTTTATTTTGGGATTTGGTTTTCAATCGTTAATCTCTACGAACTCAAATTTGAGATTTAATATTCAAATTTTAACTCTTTTCATCGAGTCTTAATTAGTAAATTACAACTTTGATAGATGTGTGTATGTGTCTGCACATCAAGGGAGGGGGGGCTCTGTGGCTAGGGTTTCCCTAGCCGCATCCCTTGTCGCAGGCCTCTTCGTCTGCTCGCTTGTTTGTGTTGCAGGTGTTTTTGTCGATTTGGGGCGCCCTCCCAACTCCTTTGCTCTCCTTTCTAGGCGTCGTTGGATGTCGGCTGTTGGAGTGGACTGGGGAGCACACTCTTTTTCTGCAAACTCTAGCCGTCACCTGCATTGGGTCTATTTTGGTACAGATCTAGGGTTTTTGTTTGGGATTGCAGAGTTCCTCTTGCTTCGTCTATTATCTTTGAGGATCTGGTGTTGTATAGGATTTTCTGCTACTCTACGGTCTTATTTTCTTGGGTGTGGCCTCTCACTCTTTTGGCGGTTATAGGTAGTCTTCATATTTGGTTTCTTTGTTAGTTTGCTAGTTCGTTCAGAGCCTAATGCATATTCAAAGGTGCGATTCTCCCGATGCAAAGGTGTTGATTTCATGTTTCAACGTTTTTTGGTGGCTGGGGTTTGGGTTTTTGACTTCCCATTTTAATTTGGGTCCTTGTGCAACAAGTGTCGGGGTTTTTATGCGTCCCTTTTTAGTGATCTTGTCTTGCATCTGTTTGGTTGTAACACACTCGACCCCTAAGTACCCTTTCTAGGGATGGGGCATCAAAATTTTGCTTACTTTAGTCATCTCAAATCCTTTGTCTGAGGTCTTCATCTTCTTCTATTGACTCGTAGTTCTCTAACGATTTCTAGCAGGCTCAAATCTGAGCTCTGGATTGAAAGTTATGGCCTCCCAAATTTCTTCAGGTGTTCTTAGTCAAGTGCCACATGGCATCCACGTGGGTCCATCTCATTCGTACCATCCAGAAGTTCCTAAATCCACGATGGAAGTCCATCCACTGTCCAACCCAACGACGAAACCTCACCCTTGTTTAGCACATAAGCTAGAGGGGAGTCCGACATTTAGTGCTTCGACGATGAACGTCCCTTTTCCTCTCTGCACGCAAATCCTTTAGAGTCCCGAAATCCTGAACTCCCGAAGGAGCCCAAAATATCTCCACGTGGCTCTGGCCTTTGGGCCTTTCGACTTATCTACGACACTACATCACAAACCTCTGGAGCTCCGAAGTCCCGGACCCCCGAAGGGTCCACCGTCGCATGTGGTGACGTATTAAACGTGGAGGCAAGGACAGGTGGGTCTCGAGCACTCCACCCGCCAGATAAACCAAGCAAGTATGTGCCAGGGGTGACACACGACAAGGCATAGATGACATGTGGCCCTTATAGTGGGTGACATGTGTCACGTTTTAATGGGCACACAGGGTCTGTGAAACGTATGAATCCAGGTGACACGTGTCACGTCAATCGTGGGTCCACGTCACCCTGGGTGACGTTAGTGTGCCACATCACTCTAGGTTGGAAGCCTTCTACCACCCTTAGATCTCATGGTCAAGATGTATCCACGTAGACCCCTTGATCTATGGCCTCTGTTACTTCGTAACTTCGGTGTTTGGAGGATTCATTGTGTGACTTCCTCCTAGCTCCCAGAGTGGTCATCGTCAGGCTGACCCCGGTCTAGATCTACGGTCATGGGAGATCCCAAAGGGTCCCTAGATCTACGGTTCTTGTTACTTCATAGCTCCAACATTTGGGGGCTTCGGTGTTATGGTTTCTCTGCTATCCCAAAGTAGGACTTCGTCGAAGTACCATATGCGAGTCCCTCCACTGGTTGATCGGACAGTTAAAAGGGGTTCTTAACGAACTCCCCAGATCCATGACTTTCATCAATTTGTAACTCTAAAGTTTAGGGAACTTGGTGCTATAACACCTATGTTCTCTCGAAGTAGTCAACGTCGGACCTACCTCGTTGTAGATCCAACGGCCAGGGGGACTCTTGAGTACCCTCGAATATGAGACTCACGTTACTTCCCGATTGGTAAGTGGGTCAGGGTTTAATGGTGGGACATGTATATCTGCCACGGTTAGGGAAACTGCTAGACATCGGTCAACCTCATGGGTAATCGTAACACAAGTTGCCTTCAGCTGGTTTGCAAATGGTAAGGTCATAACACCTCGGAGCTTCGAACTCCCTGAGTTTCGAGGTCAGAAAGGCTTATCTCTTTTCGGGCCTAGTGTAGGGTCCCCAGACGTTGGTCATACGGGTCCTCCAAAAATTCTTGTGGACTAAACACTAATCTCTTAGCTGTGAATTGGTTAAGGCCGTGGACATGAGCCCTCGGTCACACAGGTGAAGGGTATGAAGGAGAGGCCCTCCTTTCCACTGAGTTTGAACTTGACATTCTCGCGACGATAAATTAGAGAGGTTGACAGGACTTAAGCATTTCAATTAACCCTACCCCGACTCTCTTGCAGACCCATAACTGTCTAGCTGCTAAGCTGAGGCAACCAAAAGACCATTCAAAAGCATGGGTTCATAGAGAAACAATAAACATTTATACCTTCACCATTCAATACAGGTTTTAGTCATAAATATGTATATTCAAACATTCTTTTAAATTCCAGTACACAGAGTATGAAAATACTTATCAGAAACCAGAATCATGAAGCGATTGCTGAAAGGGGTGCTTGTTTCCACCCAACCGTAGGCACAACCACTCTTGAAAGGATTTACCACTGGCCACCCCCTAGCTAGACCATGATGCTCTGAGAGAGACTCTTTCTTCTCGATTAGCAATAGTCGGGGATGGAGGTTACTATCCTCCTCCCTCAGGGGATTGGCAACCGATTTTCTTTGTACCAAGCAAGGGGGTCTGCATGAGTACTTCCACAGTCACTTGTCAGCCCCATTTATCAACTTGGACTGAAAACAATTCCACGGGCTTCTTGCACCCAGAACGAGCTTATTTCTCAGTTCTCCTTCGAATCAGAGAGCTTCAAGCACTCTTCTCTCTCTTGGATATTGGTCTCTCCACTCTGCTTTCTCACAGATCTGCCTCTGCCCACAAAATTACTTCTTTTCTTGCCTTCCTCAGCATGATTGCATGGGTCTGAATCCCCAACTCGTGGTCAAGTTTGGAAGTCTTGCAGATGGGTACTCTTCCCCGTCTCCTCACTAACTCTTGAGGAGGACTTATCCAACTACCAACCTGACTGGTAATTCATTTATGGGTCAGAGGATTGTTCTGGGTCTGAGCAATTAAATCAAGTGAGGTACTGGTTTGGTGGGGGTTATATCAACCATTTTTGGTTCCCCTCACCATCTCTGTCTTGTAGCATCACGATCTATCTCAGAAAACCCCCTTTTCAACACTTATGCAACACTATCCATTTTAAATTAATGACAGAAATACATACATTACATTTTATAACAAAAGGTCCATCAAATTCAACGTTCACACATATTTAGTCCGCCACGGTCTTTTGGCAAGTTATAGATATATTTACAAGCTGGGGGAAATAAGGGTATTACAATCCCCTCTCCCTTAAAGGAACATCTTCCTTGATGTTCTACATGTCGATGTGCTTTGTATGTACATAAGTAAACAAAATTGGGTATGCCTGTTTCATGGCATCCTCCATTTCCCATGTAGCTTCATTTGCACTAAAGTGTTTCCATTGCACCTTGACTTGTGCAATGGTTTTGTTCCTGAGTGGGGTTTCCTTCCTGTCTATTATGCGTTGTGGTTCTAGCAGGAATTCTCCCTCTGGTTCCACCTGAATCACAGACCAGTCAATTATATGATTAGAATCATGTACACATTTCTTCAGTAATGAAAGATGCAGGAAGTTCTAGCCTATATGCTACATGCCCCACTCTATCCAAAATTTCAAAGGGTCCATAATACCGAGCTGCCAACTTGGCACAGGCTCCCATTCTCAAGGAACTTTTCCTGGGTCTAACTCGGAGATATGCATGGTCCCATGTTTTGAACTCTATAGGAGTCCTTTTTTTGTCTACATAGATTTGGTCTATCCCTAGCCACTTTCAGATTTTGTTTTATCTGAATTACTTGTTGTTCCATTTCCTTTAACATATTTAGCCCGATTGTAATTCTGTCTACTGGGTTATCCCAACTTATTGGAATCTTGCATTGTCTACCATAGAGGACCTCAAAGGGGCTCATCTTTAATAACTCTTGATAACCATTGTTGTAGGAAAATTCTACCAGTGGTCGGTAGTCTTCCCACTTCTTAGGTTGATCCATTACATACATACTTAACATGTCCTCTAATACTTGGTTTACCCTCTTTGTCTGTCCATCAGTTTGAGGGTGATAAGTTGTACTAAATAGAAATTTAGTTTCAAAACCAACAAACAAAGATTTCCAAAAGTTTGTATCTCGGTCGGATATGATTTCCTTCAGCATGCCATGCAGTATAAATATTTATTTCATGAAAATACTGTCAATTTCTATTACCTTGCAAGTTGACTTGACGGGAATGAAGTGAGAAGTCTTACTTAGTTTGTCCACAACTACCATGATGGTGTCATTCTGTTTGGCTGATTTTGGTAACCCTGTGATGAAATCCAAGGAGATGGTTTCCCATTTCCATTCTAGAATTGGTAGGGGCCGCAACAACCCTGCTGGATGTCGGTGCTCTACCTTAACCTTTTGACATTCTAGACATTTGGCTAAGTAATGAACTATGTCCTTTTTTCAATCTTGGCCAATAAAACAACTTCCTAGTGGTTGTGATCATCTTCTGATAACCAAGATGACTAGTATATGGTATTTTGTGTAGTTCATCCATCACGAACCTCTTCAAGTCGTCACAATTTGGGATATACAACCTACCTCTGTAAGTTAGCAGACCATCATTCAACAATTGATAATCCTCATACTTCAGCTGTGTGGGCTCTTGTTCTAAGTATGATTTTACAATCTTGAAAAATTCATATGTTTCTTATGCACTTTTGACTCTGTCCCTGACATCCATTTCATAGGTGCTTACAACTGCCAAGTGAATCACTCTCATACTTTTGCTAAGGGCATCATCCACCCTATTTTATTTTCCTTTGATGTGTTTTATTTCAAAATCAAACTCACTAAGGAGAGCCATCCATCTAGATTAGATTGTCTAGCATTGAGCTTTGGTTGATCAACCAAATATCTCAAGCCACTATGGTCTGTCATAAGCACAAATCTTCTACCCAGGAGGTAATGCCTCAATATTTTTAAAGCATGTACCATGGCAGCCAATTCTAGATCATGGATCACATAATTGATTTCATGCTCATTCAATTTTATGTATCCATAGAAAATTCCATGTCCTTCTTGCATAAGGACTCCTCCGAGCCCTTCCTTGCAGACATCTGTACACACAAGGAAGTCCTTGTTTGGGTTTGCAATCTTCAGCACAGATGCATTGGTTAGAAGGTATTTCAGCTCTTGGAATCTCTCTTCACATTCTCATGTCCAAAGGAATTTAACTCCCTTTTTCTGAAGGGAAGTTGTTATCAGACAAATCGGTAAGTGCAAACATAACCATATCTCCCTAGTTTCACTTCGAAACTAGAATAAAACAAGACAAAATATAAAACTTTCCCTAAGTTTTAATTATCAAGTATACTAACTAACAAGAGATAAATGGCATACCTTTTAAACGTCGTTTGTCTTCACTAGTGTCACCTCACTCCGTTCCAAGGCTTATGGGATGTTGAACCTATAAAAAGACACAAGCCAATGAAATGAAAGCAACAACGTATACTCAACAAAACCTATGTATGTGATCAAGGAGTCATACAATAAAATAAGACCAATTTTATGGGAAAGAAATATATTGTTGTATTAGAAATATAAAAAGGAGAATATAATTGATGCCTTGATGTTGTAAGGTCCCTTCCAACAGTTCCTTGCTTCCCACACACTTCTGCTCCAAGGATTTTGAAACTGTAATTTTGAGGTACTAACAATCTATCTTGACAACATAAATCAAAAGTCTATCAAAACTCATCAAGCTCCAAGCTAATTCCAAAAACCCAATCAAGCTCTAGCCAACTAACTTTCCCCATGAGAACTCCTCTCCTTTTATAGTCTGAAAAGGATAGGGTGAGGAGATTAGGATGATCCCAATAGATCAAGAATGCGACTCAGATCCAAACCGATCAGAGGCCAACTCACCCTCGAAGCTTCTCTTCTAGAAGAATTGAGAAGATGCTCTTTTTCCTTTGTACTAAAATCATCGCACCCTTAACACTAAGCAAACTGTGATGAAGTCACAGGCCACTGTGGTGCAACTTGCGACGATCCTAGATCCTCACACCCTTAACACTAAGCAAGGTGCAACGATCCCTTTTTCTAAGGTTTTTGACAAAGGAAAAGTATAATTTCATCTCTCTAGGAAAATTCATCTTCATTCTTCTTCATGGATTAAGGAAATTGACCCTTCTAAAGATAAAGGATAGGTTTACATCATTAACGGTCATAGGGGTGATGAAAATAATGTATAATAGTGAGCCCCCCAAAGTATGAAATTAGAACAGAGTGATAGCTGAAATACTTTGTCGAGTGTGTGTTGGGAACAAGGAACATGTCGGTCGGAAACCTGGCAACAAACAAAGAAATACAGTACAATAATATGTCATCACTGAGGTAGGCATTCCCATACTTAGAATATGAAAGATTCAAAGCATAAATGTCAACATACAAAGATCCATGTTAAGTAAGACATGTTATGGCCACCAAACATACACTGTGGATCCATGCCATTATGACTCAAATCTGAACATAGCCACCAAAAATACACTGTGGATCGATGCATTAAAGATTCAAATTTGAACATAGCCATGAGACATACACTATGGATCTATGCAACGGTACAATCCGAATATACTCCAACGCAACCTAAATCTGTCAAAAACGATTTAGGGTCTTCATCTCCAGCACTCTATATACGAATTTAACCATGTGAATACATGTATTGAAGTCGAACATGGTAGAAACCACTTGATTACTAGTCGTTAGTGTATATCGTTAACAAGTGCAAGGGAAATCACCATTAATGTCAATGACTCCCAAGGTACACTAGTACAATCCAACGGGTGCGAATTTATGAGTTGAATTCGAACACTCAACAAAATCTCCCGATCAAGGGTCAATAATGAAAACCCAATGTCGAAAGCGAGGAAACCTTCCATTGAGGAATGCAAGTTCCAAGGTACCAATTAGTTTCTAAGTCTAATTCTTGGATAACGAGTTGAAGTCGACAGGAAAAGACTCGTCACAGGAGGGCCTTAATGTATCCCCCATCAATGACACGAAATGGGTAAAAAGATTTGTAGATCATAGTAACAAGTGATTTAGGACTGACTTAGGGATGACCGATGCAATATAAGGGTTAAGGACTATAGAAATGGCCGACACAATAGAAGGCTTTTCAGGTTGAACTTCTCTTTGAACATATTGAAGACACGACAATTGTCTTGGCAGCACTGACTCAACAATAGGGATCACAAACCAAAATGTAATCTTATAAAGGAGTATGATCAAGAGACGAGCGGATTTTCCAACTTAGACACAAAGAGAGTGAAAGGGTGTCATGTTCAAAAGTGACTCTTCCATAGAATACACGTTTAGATACATTTCTTTCCCAAATTTCCCCCCACCATTTCTGGTGAGTACCTCTTTATTTTTACACAAGCTCAAGGAGGATAACATATGCTTGAACTGTAAGCTCATCCTTTAGATGAGTCCTTTGGAGTATATTTAATGAACCCTAGGAAGGAGTGGTTCGGTCCCATATGGGCCTTTCGATGTTTGTTTTACGAGTCCAAAGAAAGTAAACTCAATGGTTTTTCATAATTAGAGAGTCTGAAAAATACTTAAAGGAAACTCCAAAATATCCTTTTTTTGTAAAGTAGTATTATGAGACCAAAAAAGAGATAAACTACCACTCAATAGACGTTTTCTTCAAATACTTTAACGCGCGTGAAAAGAACAAGATCGCTCGACCATCTTTTCATGTTTAGAGAGTCTAAAAAGAACTTAAAGGGAACTCCACGGGGTTCCTTTTTCGTATAACCTTTACGAGTCTGAAAAAGTGATAACAATTTGCTCGGTTACATTCTCAGGTATTTACGAGCATGATAAAGAACAAAGTCTAAGCTCGTGATTGTTTTCATTTTTACGCAAGATTAAAACAAAACAAAACTATGCTTGGGATAGATTTTATTTTTGCACAAGCTTAAAACTAAACAAAACTATGATTGGACCTGGTTTCATTTTTACACAAGCTTGAACCAGAGGAAACTATGCTTGACGTAGGTGGTTTCATTTTTACACAAGTTTGAACCATAGAAAACTATGCTTGGACTTCCCAACACATAACACAGGGATGGTTGGTACTTAGCCCCCAACTTAAGAAACTACTAGCTTTAACTTCAACATGAAGTCTAGAGGCTATAAGCATTTCCCCCTAAGCTTCATTTCGTCCTATAGCATAGGCAGAGGAAAGGAAGCTTCAAATACTTTACATAATGAAGTACTTGACTCAATCGAAGAGAGGGGAAAAATCTATTTCATTTTTAGCTAAATACTTTACATAATGAAGTACTTGACTCAATCGAAGAGAGGGGAAAAATCTATTTTATTTTTAGCGAGCTTGACTTAGGAATAGGAACTATGCTCAAGAATATAGGTTCAATCCCCATACATCTGTTTCATTTTTTAACGAGATTGACACAGAAACATGAACTATGCTCGAGAATCCAGGCTCAATCCCTCGACCTCTGTTTCATTTTTTAACGAGCTTGACCCAGGAGAAGAACTATGCTCGTAACCTTTGTTTCATTTTTTAACGAGGTTGTCACATAGATGCAAAAACTATCCTCATAGCTAGTTTCATTTTTTAATGAGCTTGAAATCAGTAAACCATGCTCAAGGCTAGTTTCATTTTTTAATGAGATTGAAATCAAAAAACCATGCTCAAGGCTGGTTTCATTTTTTAATGAGCTTGAAATCAGAAAACCATGCTCAAAAGACTCTTCTTGATCATGGCTTCCAAGAGGACAATGCTCTGGAAGGACACCATGTCAAGGGACAAAACTCGGTCATGGCTTCCAAGAGATCTTCACTGGATGGAATAACAACGCTCTGTAAGGACACCATGTCGAGGGTCGCGATGGGGGGAAGGAGATCAAGCTCTAAATACCCTATTGAAGAGATCACGGCCATGTCAACTACCAGATCTAAGTCATAAGAGACTGAGCTTACAATGAGAGGCTCATATTCATAGACAGCTGAAGGCATGGGAGACAACGCCACATAATTGACTTGTGGTGGGGTTGATACCGTCTGCATATAATAGCAGTTCAGGGAGGTTGTTGGGTTGAAGGTCAAGTCAGGACCAACAAACGAAAGTTGATCAATAGTCACAATTCTTCCATCATGAGGGAAAGATATCACACGAAAAAGAGTGGACACAATAGATTTCATGGCATATACATAATCTTTCCCAAGGAGTAAATCAAAATCCAAGGGGTCTTGGACTACCATGATGTCAATAAAGACAATTTTCCCTCCCAAAGTTATGGGAAACTAAGGAAGTGTCCCTAAAGGTTGACTGGTTCTTATGTTGAAAGCTAACAGATTCTGCATAATCGGCATAAGCTGAGGACAACCCAAAGCTTGCCAAGCAATAAAGGACAAAATACTAACGGACGAACCTTCGTCTATCAACGTTTGAGGAATGTCCCGACCACAAATCTGTACGATAATATTGAAAGGAATGTGAGAGGGAAGACGAGGTCCAGTTAGCGCACCCCAATGAAAAAGGATGAATTCATTACTTGTAGGGGGTTCCACGGGAGGAGGAATGCCCCTTATCACGGTAGATTCTATATCAACGAGAAAAATGTGTGCATAATCAGGTTTACTCTCTAGTGGGAGAGTAGGATCGACCGATGATGAGATCATATCGACCACTTGAGTTGCATTCTCCAAGGGGAGAATGGGGTCGAAGACTGGAAAAAGATCGATCGCTTGGGTTTCATTCTCTAACAAAAGAGTGGGATCGACCAAGGATGGGATCAGATCGACCACTTTGTCAACTAGTTCAACTAAGGACGTGACTAGATTGACTACCTGATCAACCAGATTGACCGACGAGGGAACCAGATTGAGCATTCCATCAACTACAGGTGGGTCGAGAGTAAGCTTGTGATAAGAAGCTGGAAGTTGAGGTCGGGAAACAATCATGTTTGCCAGTAATTTCGAGGCTTTTTCCATATGAGGGCAAAAGTGAGTTTGATGACTCCCTCCGCTTAACCTACACGGGAACTTGACTCTACTTTTCTTCTTTCCAACAGTAGCCTGACTAGTTGACGAAAGGTCATCAACATGTTGTTCAGAGGTTGACGACATGGGTTGGCGAGGGTGTGTAGACCATGCTTCTATAACCTTGGATAGACCAGGGCAATCCTTAAGAATATGGATACCCTTATAAAGCTTGCAAGGGTACTTGGGATTACGGGTTGTTTGGGTGATCTTGGCATCATCAACACTCTCAACATGATTATCAGTGACTGGTGGTTTTCCAACATGTTTGGTAGTGGTTGGAAGTTTGGACCCTTGCTTATTTTCTTCTTCTTAATCTTCCTTTTCTTCTTCTTCTTATCCACCGGGTTACTAGCTTCAGAGCTTTCACTCGACGAAAAAGATGAAACCAAAGAAGACCTTTCAAGTGGAGAAGGTGAAGAAGATCTTACTGGTGAAAAAGGTGATGGATCAACATGAGGCTGATGTTCTTGGGGGGAAGTGCTTACAACTGAAGCACTTGCTACATTTAGGATTAACGGAGTGGAAAACAACCATATCGACAATCCAATTGTGAAACCTGGAAGGCTCAAAGTAGTGATGTAAGGAGGACCAATGTTTTCGTAAGAAGGAAAAACAAAAGGTTCCCCTGGCAAAGGGGTTCCTTCATTGATCGTTCCAGGAACTAACGCCATTAAAAATAGATCCAACCTAGAGTTTGCTAGGGAAAACAAACAACACACACTAAAAATCTAGGAAGCAAACAAGCAAACAAAACCTTCTTATAATGAACGCACTAGTTGGTGATGAAATCCAATGTCGCGGGAACAATGTAAGAATGGGCTGAGATAGAGCGGGTGGAAAAGTTACATTGACAACCTGCTTAACGGACTTACACTTTGGTGCAAGCTCCCACACATAATCGTGGGTATACCCTCCAAGGAGCCCGAGTGAGTTTGGCCAACGCCGATTCCAAGTATAGCGAAGACTTTCCCATTCACCGTCACCTCGTGTAAAGAACCTAAGGAGAAAGGCCACTAAGGTTACCAAATACAACAAAGATGCCTAGGGAAACAATCGACAGTCTGATCCATGCGCAAAGGTAGGGTATCTAAGCCCAAAATCAACTCGAGAAGGTCCCCACAGGATTTTCTTCTCAAGTGACCCCCAATAATATGCGCAATCTCTACATTAAGACCAACAAAGCAGGGTGAGTAACTTTGTCGGTCCTAATGCGACCTCGTGATTGACCCTTGTGTTAGAAGGGCTTTCCAGGACAAAATGTAGCAAGCAGATTTCACCGCTCCCTAACTCAAGATTCTATGTTTGTTTACAGCTTTGGAAAGTTATCTTTCACACCTATTTCAAAGCCCTACAACTAATCTAATGTATGTTTGCTACCAAAAAACATAAAAATGTGTAATCAATTTTTATAAGTGCTTTATTTTAAGGTTGTTGTTTACTCAAGAGGAAAATGGCGTGGACTAAATGATGTTTTGACTGACTCTAAACAATGCAAAGAAATGAGAATGCAAATATTTCACTTCGATGAAAGCTATATTACGAGAAGGAGAAAATGTTTATCATTCCCAGATGCACTATGTCTCAAAATTTTATTAAACTCATCAATATCAATTTTTTTTAAGAAATGAGCTAAAGAGATTGTACACCAATACACAATTCTTGTCCCCCCAAGAATTCAAGATTAAAAATGCCAAAAACCATGCAATTTTGCTACTTCAAATGCAAAAATGCCCCCAATCTAATGCAAAGAAAGAAATTAAAATTTTTGTTTCAAAGATAGCTAAAAGAATATTCAAAGCTATCAAGCAGACTGTAATCAGACCCAATAAATCACCCCAGAACCATATCTAATATCTGGGCAAGAAAAACCATCAAAAATCATTTTTTTTCACAATCGTTGTAGGCTGTAGACTAACACAGCGCGAAGATCCTTGATCGTCGCAGACTAAAGAACAAATATAGTACGACGATGCCGCACTGTGTCAAAAGGTAGGGCACGTCAATCCTATATTGTCGCACTATCTCTCAAAGTAGGGTGCGACGATCAAAGGAAAAATGGAAAAAATAAAAAGCAAGAAAGTTTTTCCAGCGAAGTTTAACAGTAAGAGAGTCAAGCTGGATCTCCCAGTGACTTAGAAAACAAAACCCAAGCAATCAAAGCAAGAAAGCAAGACAAACTAGGAAAACAATTTGTTCCCCAGTATGGTCGCCAGTTTTGTTATTGGACAAATCGGTAAGTGTAGACACAAACAAATCTCTCTAGTTTCACCCCGAAACTAGAACAAAACAAGACATAATATAAAACTTTCCCTAAGTTTTAATTGTCAAGCATACTAACTAACAAGAGACAAATGACATACCTTTTAAACGTCGTTTGTCCTTGCTAGTCTCATCCTTGCTCTATTCCAAGGCTCATGGGATATTGAACCTTTAAAAATACACAAGCCAACGAAGTTAAAGCAACAACGTATACTCAACAAAACCTATGTATGTGATCAAGGAGTTATACAATAAAATAAGACCAATTTTATGGGAAATAAATATATTGTTGTATTAGAAATATGAAAAGGAGAATACAATTGATGCCTTGATGTTGTAAGGTCCCTTCCAACAGTTCCTTGCATCCCATACACTTATGCTCCAAGGATTCTGAGATTGTAAGTTTGAGGTATTAACAATCTATCTTGACAACATAAATCATAAATCTATCAAAACTCATCAAGCTCCAAGCTAATTCCAAAAACCCAATCAAG
>SNQJ01S0009424.1:170648-184013 GCA_010110895.2 Picea sitchensis | reverse complement strand
TTGACTAGGTCGGCTTTAAGCCAAACCCTAGAAACACACTAATTACTCAATAACAATGATTTCAATGAGGTTGGCCATGGACTTATGGGAAGATCACACCATCATTTCAACACTTTTAGCATTGATTTGATACTTTTAGGACCTTACTGCATTGTTGTAGGGTTGACCTTTTAGTTAGGAGGTAAGATTGGGACCTTACTTGGCTAAGCTCATCTAAGATCTTTCAGGACCAAATATTATCGACAAATATGATTGACAACTTGAGTGCTGATTGGCGTGAGACCATATCACTATGCATGCATTGTATTGTGACTTATGCTGGTAATTAACTGGTGGGATTTGATATACAAGTTAGTTCTACTATTAATAAAAAATATTATTTTGCTGTGTTCTATTTCATGTATTTGATGTGAGCTTCTATCACTTACACTTTCAATGATTTATGTGAGGATATTATGGATATGCATTCATTCTATTCATTCTTATATCGATGATTATCTACTTGAAAATTCTAGAATCCATCCTTTGTATCCTATATTTTTTTTCTCATGGGTGTTCAAATTAAGCATTGCATTTGATGTAATTTTTCTTTTATTTAGTTACTCAGATGCAGCAGAAGCAGATGTTAGAAGATGGGAGAGATCTTATGCAAGGCTTCCACCTAAGCACAAGGTGAATTTTGTTTAGTGTTAATTCTTATTATATTAGGCAATTTCTTCCTATTAGCATTAACTGAAACTGCTTGTACTTGCATTGCATTGAGATATATTTTATCTTCATCTGGATCAATTTTGTTGAACATCTTGCATTAGCATTTGGAATGACATTTATCAGAAATGAAAGCAAAATGCGTTAGACTTTGAAAGGTAGAATAACATTATACAAGAAGTTGGTATCTATCAATGATGGCACAACATTCCTTTTATAAGAAGATATATACTTATCGTAATTTTGCTTGAATTGTTATTGTGTACAATTTAAGTTATAATGTAAACAAATTCTTGGACAGTTTAGAAGTCTGATTGGAAACATTTATGCAAAGCTTATCTAAAAATTCCTTTTTCCCATAAAAGGTAATATATTAGGTTTTATAAAGGTTTATGCCCAAGTAAAACATTCATTTTAGGTGCAAAATATTATCAGAAGCATTCTCATGAGCATTATGGGTTAAAATACTTGTATGGAGGTTTGAAATTGCCTAAACATTAACTCTATGTCATCAAGAAGTATATATGTAATACGCATTTGTGGTTGGAAACCTAGATAGTCAACGATGCTTATTTTTGTCTTGGGAATCATTGAAGCGGTCATTGACAATTATTTTTACTTAAAGCTACAAGTATAATTATCATAGGAATGGGAAATTTTGAAGAGTGTTTTTACAAGGAGTTGTGACTTTTGTCACTATCCTCCATTCATGGGGCTCTAGAGTCTATTTATCTCCCATGTAAATTTTGTTTGATTTGAAGCTTCTTTTAGTCTTTATTGTACCCATTAATTGGTATTCGAGTACTGAGCTGAGCCTCCTAAATCTCATCACGGCTGTTGATGTCTAAGAAATGATTTCCTTCTTGCGTGTATACGATTACCGAGTCTACCTTTTTCTTTCTTCACTCCTTGTGTAGAGCAAATTACTGGACAATTTCTTCCTCATTAGCTAGCTAGGTCAACATTTCGATTTACTTACTGATCAAAGAGAATGGAAGGATTGCGTTGATAAGGAAAACTACAGAGTTTTCACACCAACATGTAAACACACTTGCTGGCTAGGAAAAGCGGACAAGTGGGAAGGGTACCTAAGTTTATAGCCTAGTTAAATCAAAAGGCGGTTATTTGGTAGTGAATGCTAGCGGAGTCTTTCTGGCCGTAAGGCATACTGACCCTCCTTACTATTCTCTTTTATGCTTTCTCAAGATCTTAGTGTTAATATGTTAGTATTCATCAAAGAAATCAAATCTGAAACTAATTTAAACAACACAACTGAAATAAATTAGAGTAAATGCGTTTAGTTTTGCAAGTATGAGCTTTTTTGTATTTATAATCATGTATAGAAGAAACAAAAGACAGCTAAAAAATAATAGATAGCTAGGAAAACAGATAGTAAACCAAAATCTGCATTAAACAGAGAATGCAAGAGGAATAAATTGTAAAAGAAATCAAATCATTTTTATTTCTGTATATGACTCTTTTTGTATTTATATTAATAAAAGCATTGAAATCCAGAATAAACATAAATTAAACTGAAGGGAATTGGAAGATAGAAGTAGCCCAGAAAAGATCCTTATTAATCAGATATAAATGTAGCCTAGTACATAACCAATGCAACAAAAATCATAACTATTTAGGCTTCCTAGTGGATGGGATGTTTCTGTAACCATATATATCCACGACACAATTTTTTTGAAGGAGTAAAGCCTCAAACGGTGAAGGTTTTTTTTGTGGACCGACCCAATTGTTTGTAAGGAACCTGCTATCAGACTAAGGTTGGAATTGCAGCAAGTACAGAATTATCATTAAAAATCTGATACAAGGAAAAATGTTTCTTTCATGGGGAGCGCTAATCTTTTCACTCAAGCAGATGAGCCTTTGTGTAAGCAATCCCGCTGTTACAATGTCTGTTTGGTTTGATCAAAAGGATATAGAACAGAATGCTAATTTAATGGAGTTCTGGGAATACCTGTTCTCTCCTCCTCTTCTTGTCTCCCTCAGCTCTCCTTTATAGGAAAATAAGAGACTCATAAGTAGTTTTGTTAGCCACCTAATGTCTGTTTGGTTTGATCAAAACTTAAAAGGATATAGACTATAATGTTAATTTAACGGAGTTCTGGGAATACCCGTTCTCTCCTCCTCTTCTTTGTCTCCCTCAACTCTCCTTTATAGGAAAATAAGAGACTCAGGAGTAGTTTTGTCAACCGCCTTTTGGTTAGGTCATTGAGTAAATTATTAGACAGGCATGGAGGCTTACTGAAATGAGATAATAAATATGAGACATAAGACTCAAAGGTTCATGGCCGAGCAAGGGTACGAGTCATTGGATAGGAAGGGCCCACCACCTAAGGGTTTAAACACTTGTAACTTTCTTTTTTGCCTATGGTCATTGAAGGAATAGCCGTACTTGTGAATTATGAATAATGTCTAAAATATATAATTGCACAAATATAATGAAGTAGACCAAGCTTAATGTCTATGTATGAGTGAAAGATGAGGATAAGGAGAGATATTAGGGATGAGGATCTCATGGATTGAGTTGAGAGATTTAAGGAGATATTGTGGAGATGGTTATGGATATGATGTGATCTAATTACCTAATTAAGACTTAGTAGTTATGGTCACCCATGGTTATATAAAGAGACCATTTGTACAATAGATTGTACAAATGAGAATGTTATGTTGTAATATAGATTTTCTCCTTCATGGGTTTCTTAGTCTCCGTGTCCCTTGTTCCTTGCTTTGAATGTGTATTGTTGCTGATTATAATTTCAACATTTGGTATCAGCCGCGGAGTTACGTGGAAAGCCTGGAGCAATTGGAGTCTGGACAATATAATTTGTGAGGAAACGGGTCCAATCTATGTGAGGAGTGATTGTATAAGTCAGTTGCATTTTTCCATTCGGCAGAACAAGAAATGATTGGTGATTCGTGATAGCTGCAAGATAGTATAAGACGAGACTAAAAAAATCTGTGAAGATTCTGTAAATAACAGTYGACGAGGAAGCTGAGAATCACATGAGAGGGCTGAGTGGCAGGACTTTGATGGCATCAAAGGCGTGAGGAAGCCATGGACATTAAGAAAGCTCAAATTGGGAGGATTCCATGACTCATTTCTCAATGAGCATGAGCATTCATCGCTGTCGGATTTCCCGTCTTTAGATCTTTGAAGCGCTACAAATGTTGACAAGGGTTTTTGCAGGTGGATCAGGCAGAGTGAGTCACTGAGTTCAAAGGTGGATTGAGTCGCTGCCAACAATTGTATAAGAAGCCATTTATTGATGCTCGAGGATGTGATGGAGGTGGCAGAGGTTTTGAAGATGAAGTTAGTAGATTCTCTGGAGAATGAGGTCGTGATAGTGGCACTCCTCGCAGTCGTGGTTGTGGAACTCCAAAGATTGATACTACTTCATCAGTGACTGTTACAGAAACACCTAGCAGTGAGCATCCTCAAGTGTGACAAATGAAAAGTTTGTCTCAAACCCAATGAAGTGCGGTTTCTATAACTAACTGAAGGTAGAATATTCATAAACTTGTCAAAGATGGGTTTGTTATTATAAAGCTAACAAAAATTCAGTCGAGCTGATGAAGCAAGGAATGAAGTTTAATAGAGTTCAATTCAAAGAAACCATGGACTATATCAGAGCTTAGGTCAATCTTGCTCTTGCCAAGACAACACTGCTTGATTTGTTGAGATCACTATTTAGCACTGCTAGACCGTGAGACTGCTATTGCTGCTGAGGAGCACTGCTGGAGGGGTGTTTGGACTATTATTCTATTGCTACTGGGCGTGTCATTGCTGAAACGACTGCCAGAGAGATAGAGCCGTGTGTCGTGGTGAGCAAATTCATTGTATTTGTGGATCCATTGAGGCGTTGGTAATTTTTTTTTATAAATAAATTGTTGCACCTGCTTCTTTCTTCTTGACCACTTGACTATGCAGAGCCTGTATAGAAGTCTATATAACCAGCAAATCTTAGCAGATAGATTAGATCTAAACACTAACTGGAATTATTTTACTTGCTTGCAGTGGAAAATGAGAAAAGCAAATAAAAAAACACCCAATACACAAATTATTTCTGCTCCACAAAATCGGTTCTTCATTCAATATTTTCTGAACCTACTGGAGCTCCCACACAGGGGAAAATGGCTCTGAGTAAATTCACTACGAACAACAAACCTGGAGAAATTCTAGATCTGAAAATCGTGCCCTCCTTCCTCTGCTGGCTGTACTATACGGTCTGTACGGACTGTTCTGGTACGACACAATTGCATGAAAATCAAGGCTGTCACAAAACCGACCCTCTGCAGATCCACACGTGCGGCCCTTCTGCAATGTACTGCTGCTATACGAAATCTGTACGGCCGTACAGAACTGTATGGACTACTGTACAGAATTGACTGTACAACCTGTTGTACTGGACAGTGCTGCACTCTCTCCCTCACTGATCTCTGCTGCAAATCTCCTCTCCACTGCTGGAAAATCAGACTTTGATCTTCCTCACTTACTCACCCTCTGTGAATAAAAATGAACGTGTCTTTGTCTTTTACCTTCATGTCTTTTTATAACATTGACCTAGGCTCATCAATGCTCAAGATCTAATCCTGAGATCAACGTTCCTCATTTAATTAAGTCACTAAGTACATAAAGTACATTTACTTAATTAAATGTCACTTTAATAAAAAGATGTCACTTTAATTAAATAATTGAAGTGACTTCTATAAATAGCAAAAGATTCTTTAATGACGATTTCCATAATTAGACACACTTATGGAAATACCTGTCCGGAGCTACAAATGCTAACACTCCCTCTTAGCGAGGAAGGTATTTTCCACCACCCCAAGCTTGTCTCTGAACCAGATGAACTTGCCTTTGACCAAAGGCTTGGTGAATATGTCTGCCAGTTGCTCGTCTGTAGGAATATATAGGAGCTTCGCCTTCACTGCTCCTTTCTGCACTCTGTCCTTGATGAAGTGGTACCAGATCTCAATGTGTTTGGACCCATCGTGAAATAATGGATTCTCCGAGAGCTTGATGCAGCTCTAGTTATCACAGTGAATCACTGTAGGCTCAAGCTCTAGTCCAAACAATCCGGTAAGAAGCTTACGAAGCCAAATGGCCTCGCAAGTAGCTAAGTTGGCTGCCATGTACTCTGCCTCGACTGAACTCAGAGCCACTGAGGTCTGCTTCTTGTTGAACCAAGAAATAACTGTAGACCCCAAGCTGAAGTAACACTCGGAGGTGCTCTTCCTGTCTGTATTACTGACAACCCAGTCTAAATTTGAATATCCCTGCAACTTGACACCACCATCACCAAGATACTGTAGCCCATATCCTACCGTGCCTTATAAGTATTTGAGCACATGTTTTGTAGCAACCCAGTGGACCTCCCTCGGCTCCACCATAAACAAGCTCAATGTGTTGACTGCAAAATAGATGTCTGGTCTAGTGTTGACTAGATACATCAACGAAACAACAAGCTGCCTGTACTCCTTGCCATTTGCCAACTCTGAGGTAGAAGAGTCAATCTTCCTCAAGTTGGTCACCATCGGTGTGGCCATCGGTCTGCAATGCTCCACCCTGAATTGCTTCAGGATCTCCAGATTGTGTACTTCCCCTGTCCGAGGAAGATCTTGCGCAATCGCTGCCAAACCTCAAGTCCCAAGAAGTAGTGCATTGGCCCGATGTCCTTCATCTCGAATTCTGACGCTAGATCTGATTTGCAACCTGCAATCAATCTGTCTGCTCTAGTCATAATGAGATCATCTACGTATAAGTCCAGAATGAGGACCTCAGATCCAAGCAACATAAGGTAAAGGTTGGGATCTGCCCCACTCTTGGTGAAGCCCATGCTCTGCAGATAACTGTCAATCCTGGCGTACCAGGCTCTGGGTGCCTGTTTGAGACCATACAATGCTTTCTTCAACTTGCATACATGTGTATCTCTGTTGTAGACCTCGAACCCATGTGGCCGTTCAATATAAACTTCTTCCTCAATGATGCCGTTGAGAAAGGCAGTCTTTACATCCATCTGATGAATGCTCCAACCCATCTCATAAGCTATCGACAAGACTGCTCGAATAGAGGAGTACCTGGCTACTGGAGCAAAAGTCTCCTCATAGTCTACTCCCTCTCTCTGAGAAAACCTGCGAGTCACAAACCTGGCCTTATGCTTCTCCACATTGCCATTTGCTGCATGCTTTACCTTGTAAAGCCACTTTGAAGTCACAATTGACTTCCACTCCGGTCTCAACACAATCTCCCATACATCATTTCACATGATGGAATTGTGCTCCTCCACCATGGCATCTCTCGCCAAACCTATTGAATGGATACCTCCTCATAGATGAAGGGCTTTGAGTCTATGATGTTGGTCGTTAGAACCATGTAAGTAGGAAACTTCCGAGGAGGTCTACTCTCCTGGAATGTGGTATTGGGAGACTCAACATTGTCTCGAGCATCCTGCAAGGTCTGCTCAAACCACTTGGGCCTTCCGACTGAAGTCGAAGGCACTGGATGCTCTGCCACCTCCACTGGAGTCTGGCTCCCTGCTGTGGAAGTCTCTATTCTCGGCTCATCCTTTGGGTCCACCTCTTGTGCCCCCTCTACAACTGTGGGTAAATCTTGAGAATGCCTGGGTGCCAAGTTCTCTTCGAATTTGACATCCCGGCTCACTACCATCCTCCATTGATCTGTGAGGGAGACTCTGTAAGCCTTCAAATCCTCGCTGTATCCCACCAAGATGCCCCTCACCCCCAAGGGCTGCAACTTTGTCCTCTTCTCCACTAGAATGTGGATGTAGACGGGATGACCAAAAATCTTAAGATGTCCTATCTCAGGTCGCCTGCCTATAAATGCCTCCTCTGGTGTCTTATCCTCCGGGATCCGGTGTGGGCTCTTTTTCTGCAAATACACAACTGTGTTGCAGGTCTCGGCCCAAAAAAATAATGGCAGACTCTGATCATGGATCATGGCCTTCGCTGCGGTGACGATAGACCTGTTCTTCCTATCAGCCACCCCATTCTGCTGGGGGTTGTAGGGCACTGTCTTCTCCCTCTTGATCCCTGCCTCTTTGCAAAAATCAATGAACTCACTGGAGGTATACTCACCCCCGTTGTCTGTCTTTCGCACCTTGATCTTCCTTCCCGCCATGTTCTCCACTTGGGCTTTGAACTCCCTGAAATGGATGAAGACCTCATCCTTGGTCTTCATGAAGTAGATCCAGGTTTTATTGGAGAAGTCACCAATGAAGGTCACATAATAGGATGCACCCTTCACTGAAGTCACTGACATAGGCTTGCCAACATCTGAATGAATCAAATCAAAGATGCCCTTGGATCGAGTCTCACTGCTGGGAAAGGTTGCCTTGACATTCTTGCCAAGAGCACAACCTCTGCACACCCCTTGATGATCCAAACTAAAATCTGGAAGCCCAGTAACCATCCTCCTCAGCAATGGTAGAGCTTTGTGATGGAGATACCCCATCCTCCTGTGCCAAAAATCACTCATGCTCTCACTGGTGTGCGTCAATGCTTGAATAGTCTAGCCCTGAAGTCTGTAGAGGTTTTCGTCCCAGACTCCAATCCTCATTGCAATGTCTGGACCGACTCCCTCTAGACGAATGAACACATGCCCCCTCCAGAAGTTTTCCTTATAATCTTTGTCCTCCATGACCGAGATGGACAACAGGTTCTTCTTCAGGCCAGGTACACATAGTACCTCTTGTGCATCAAAGGATCCTCCTGACTCCAGCTGGTACTGTATGTTCCCTTGTCCCCTCACAACATACTTGGCCTCATTGTCGAGTTCTATGTGGAGACTTGAGTCACCCTCTGAAAAGTTGTTGAACAACTCTCGCTCCTCTGTCATGTGGCAAGAAGTGCCACTGTGCAAGTACCAAGTACCTCTGGAAGTGGTATTGGTGGAAAGTTATGACATGAATGAACAATCATTCTCGAACTTGGATGCAAGTTCGATCAACTGTGTCTTTGCTGCTGCTGCATGTGGCTTGCCTTTGTTTTTCTTCTGCAGTGGACACTAAGAAGCGAAGTGGTCATTCTTATGGCTGATATACCATTTGATCTTGCTCATATATCTCTTCTGCCCAGATTGCTGCCCCTCTGTCTGACTGTCACCCTTCTTGACGAAGACTTTCCCTTTGCCTTTCTTGGTTTTGCTGAAAAGGGCTAAGTTTTCGTCTCCTCCACCTCCTCCCTGCTTGCCAGCCTGTGTGCGAGTCTCTTGCTGAATGCAGTCATCCCAAAGTCTATCCCAATTGGGAAGATGCTCTTGGGCACAGATGCCTGTGATGAATGGTTCCCATGCCTTGGTGAATCCATTTAGAGCAACATTTACTAGCTCTGCATTTGGTACTGCTTCTCCCACATCTGCAAGTTGGTCACGGATCTGAGTGATCCTCATAAGGTAGTTGGTCATGTTATGGCACAAGTTGTAGGTTGGGCAAAGCCCAACCCAACCAAGGAACAAGTGCTATAACTTTGGGAACCCTACACCCAATGTCAACTCGATGTAGGTCCCGCACTTCAAGGGCGACTAGGTCACTCTAGGGAGGCGATCCCAATGACCCTAGGGGGATTGAGATGGAGATGGAGGGAAGTGGAAAAGAAGCCCCTAGAGGTCAAGTCTAAATGGAAATAAAGCTAGGGAGAGATGCCTTGCAAGTTAAGAAATGACTTCCCCACAAGTATAGTGCTTTTCCGGATGAGTGTACCTGCCCGAGACACAAGAAAAGACACTTTGCAACAATAATTGTTAGTTGGACTAGCAAGTTAAGCTTGCTGTCCCTAATTTGCAGCAGTAGATAACAGTATATATCAGCAAATAAATGATACTAGAAGCTGCTCAATAAGTGCTAGATATCAGGTAGAAAATACAAGAGAAAGACTAGCTAAACTCAAGATGAAAAGCCAAAATTCTAGCACAAAAGATAAGGCTGTTGTAAACAGTTGTCTGCAGCAAATTATATCGGCCTTATGGCTGTAACATTCAATGTATTACAGCAAGAAAATCAGCCACTGGAATCCTCTCAAAATTTGCCAGAAAGTGCGCTAGGACAAGTAGAGTAAGTGTGCAAAATTTGAGCCAAAACCAATAGTTGAAATAAAGAGTTATTTGAGCAAGTATGTTAGGGTTTCTGCAGCCCTAATGGCTGAAGATGCAAATTTGTAATAGCAGCAATAAGTATCCCTTGGTTGAGGAGGCCCTAGTGGTTGTGAGGTGCACAAGGCACAAGGAAGACAATCCACTTTTGCAAGAAGTAAAAAGACCGAAATTCACATTTCCCAATGCAATAATTTATTTCTCCAATGCAACAAATTAATGACTAGTGCCTTTACTATTGGGTTAATGGAGTCACAAGGAGCTTAGAGAAGCTACCTCCTTGGGGGTGTAAGCCCTTTTACTTTCCAAGGCAAGTTTCTCTAAGCTAGGGTTTAAGCCAAGAGGGTGTATGCCCTTATACTTCTCTTAGCAAACCCTTGTCAATGAGATGAAGTAATAAAATGAAGCAAAAATGGTGAAGACTATGGTGGGGGTGTATGCCCTAGTTCCTAGCATAACAATACTTGACTTGAATAAAATGATAGCAAGAGAGTAAAAACCATACCGAGATCAAGAGAGATGCTAAGACAATCCACCACAAGAGCTAGAAATTAACCTTCCACGGCTAGTGCATCACTTCTTCCATTAACCATTCAAAAATTCAGCGATACACAAGTGCACAAGAGCTAAAATAGCTAAGGAGGTCGATTAACCTTCCACAAAATACGGAGTAAAACACAATATTAGGGGTCAACAACCCTAATCTTAACCCCCTTAACACAATAATATTAAACAATTCACTTAAAATTTCATCTTTTGCACAATTTAAACCCTAATTAAGAATGACGTCATCCCTTTAGGGGACGTTTTTCCACTTTGAGGAGGTCGTTGGTGTTGGAGAAGGATGGAAGGGCCTCCCAAGGCCATGTGTCAAGCATCTAGATGATCTCTTCTTGGTGAAAATTCTCTTCTCCTCAAAACGTCCAAGTGCAAGTGAGTGGCACCTCATCACCAAGCCCAAACCCCCAATACCATGACGTCATGCTCAAAAGTGGGACGTTTTTCCCCTCCTGGGCAAATCGTTTAGCAAGCAATGGGTGGGCTAGGTTATCCAAGTCATCATCAAGGCCATCCAAGTCATCTCTCTCTCATCTGGCATGCAGGCCCCTGGCATCCAACTTGTGGGCTTGTAGCCCCATGGAAGCCCAAGCTAGGCTTGTTCTCCCAAAACTGTCCACCAACTAGGTCCTGCAAAAACAAATGGACACGTCGTCCAAGGATCTCAAGTCATAACATCATGATAAGTGGATCCAATCAATAATCAAGCCATCTAAGCATGTGCATCAAAGATTACCATATCAAACAATTAACAACTCAAAGACACTATGCGACTTGTCAAGCTTAAGTATGCGAGGGTTGATGCGGTGTCCTATTGGGTAGATCTTGCCCTAGGTCAAGGAGAGCCTCCAAGAGGTTCTTCTCTAAGCCATGTAAAGTGTATGAGGTGGATGGGGTCAAGACTCAATGGGCATAGGGCTCATGACATACTAGGGGTCGTAGTGTCTCATTCATGGGTGCCTTCATAAAGGGTGTGTGGTACCTTCGTCCACAATGCATTTTTTCCAAGCCCTTTATTTGCCTTTTATCTTTCTTTTTTTATATTTTCTTTAGCACAACGAGAGGTTGAAGGTCACTGCCTTGGCGTGGTGACTAGATGGTGGCAATGTCACCCACAAATGCCTAATGGAAATGAGAAGGCTCTCCTAGTGTATATTCATATTCCCCATGACAAAAGGACAAAGTTGGATCCTTCAGGTAAGAAGGGTATATTTGTCGGATACATCGAAACATCAAAGGCATATAAAGTTTATGTCCCTAGATACAATAAGATTGAGAATGATGATCAGGTGATCTTACTATTATATGTGGATGATCTGTTTCTAACAGGAAATGAAAATCTCATCACTGATTGCAAGAAGAAGCTTGCTTCGAAATTCGAATTGAAAGATCTGGGTCAAATGCAGTATTTCCTAGGCCTGGAAGTGTGCCAGAATCCAGGTGAGATTTGTCTTAGTCAAGGAAAATATGCTTCGGAAATTCTAAAGAGATTTGGAATGATGGATTGTAAATCCATGACTACACCTATGACGACAAATCCAAAGTTATTATGTGATACTTTATTAGAGATAATGGATGCCACTTTGTATAGGCAAATGATTGGTTCATTGATGTATTTAACGAACACAAGGCTAGACATATGTTTTGCTGTGAACACTTTAAGTCAGTATATGGTTGAACCCAGACATGTTTATTTGATCGCAGCAAAACATGTGATGAGATACTTGAAAGGTACCATTGAGTATGGTATCAAGTATGATGTAGATTGTGAGTTTAGACTACAGGGATACTCTGATTCAGATTGGGGTGGTAGTGTCACAGATTGTAAGAGTACATCAGATGTTGTTTTAGTTTGGGATCAGGTATGATCTCATGGTTTAACAGGAAGCAAACCAGTGTTGTGCTTAGTACAACTGAGGAAGAATATATGGCAACATGTTTAGCATGTACTAAAGCTGTATGGCTACATAAATTACTTTCAGGATTATTTGATATTGAGTGAGATGCTACTAGTATCTGTTGTGACAATCAAAGTTGCATAAATTTGTTAGTGAACCCTGTGTTTCACGACAAATCAAAGCATATTGGAATCAAGTATCATTTTATCCGTGATGTGGTAGAGAAAGGAGCAGTGAAGCTTCATTATGTGGCTAGCAATGAGCAGGTTGCAGATGTGCTAACCAAACCTCTGTCAAAGGTGAAGTTTGAGTACTTCAGAGACAAACTTGGACTGGTCCCTCATAAGAGGGAGTAAGGAGTTGCATATGGGATTCTGGTGACAGTAGCGGGGCAAGTCATTTACAGGTANTGCAGATGTGCTAACCAAACCTCTGTCAAAGGTGAAGTTTGAGTACTTCAGAGACAAACTTGGACTGGTCCCTCATAAGAGGGAGTAAGGAGTTGCATATGGGATTCTGGTGACAGTAGCGGGGCAAGTCATTTACAGGTAGGATGCGGGATATTCTATTTTATTCTTATCTAGTATCAAAAAGGATCGGCTCTAAGATTACTCATCCAGTATGAAAAAGGATTGGAACTGAGTAAGATAGTTCTTGGTGAATTGACAGTTCTTGGTGAACTATATAGCTTCCTCTAGCATATGGCTAGTAGGACAGTTCTTGGTGAACTGAACAAACAGTTCTTGGTGAACTGAGTGAATAAAAATCCTGTAATGACATCAGTGTGCTCACCAGAGATGCTATCGATCCCAATGCTAGCTATGGATATAAAAATTCTCTTGAAGAACATATTCTACATGGATCAACAAGTCAATAGCGAAGTAAAGACACATGGATGTAACAGTTGGTACTAGGAAAATACCATCCTTGCTAAGAGGGAGTGTTGAATTATATAGCTTTGTAAGCTATTTTCCCTATTGTAACTAACCATGTAAATAAAGTTTTGATATAGTGTTAACTTTATGTCAAGCATCAAACACATGACAAGTGTCAACCTTATGCCAAGACAACCATATGCCA
>SNQJ01S0009424.1:139789-170638 GCA_010110895.2 Picea sitchensis | reverse complement strand
TGGATGTGTATTTCTCAGTGATCTTGTTCTTATTATGCTCTTATCTTATGAAATGCAAAGAACTATAATAATGGCATAAACATTAACACTCACAACCACTCAAGGACTTCCGAGACATCCGTGTTTACTAAATACAGTATCTCAGCTGACCTGGTGTCACTGTTGGGGAACGAGGCCTTGGTAAACATACCAAGCGCACACTCTCTGCAAACATCCTGATGCTCTGTATTGATCTGTGGCACTTCGGTCACAACCTCTCTCAGTCCTCTGAGAGCTCCATGATGTAGATGGGCCATCCTACGATGCCATAGCTCACATGTTTGTCTGCTGCTGTCGCTGCTCACTACCAATGCATGAAGAGGCTGAAAAAGCAATTTGAACAATTTACCATCCCTCACTCCAATCACTTGTCCTGAGGCAAGCGAGGACCCCTTAGGGTGAATGAAGACCTCGGTCCCTCTGAAGGACACCTCAAGACCTCTATCTCGGAGGGTAGAAACTGAAATCAAATTCTTCTTCAACCCAGGGACATAGAGAATTTCTGAACGATATAGGTGGCATGCCATCTCTCCGAAAGGTAACAATGCCAATCCCAACAACTCTAACCAAGGACTAGGAGTCATCTCCAAGAGCAATCTCTATCCTGACCTGGGTGTCTCTGAGATTAGTCCAATGCTCTCTGACTCCAGTCATATGGCTCGAAGCCCCGCTGTTAATATACCAGATACTAGGTGCCGTCTCAACTGAAGTGCAACATATGAGGAAAGCACACTCTCTCTCAAACTGAGTCTGAAACTCTGCCTCCTCTGCTGTAGCTGCGATACCACCTCTCTTCTTCTTCCTATTGGGACATTGTCCAGCATTGTGGCCCAACTTCTTACAAACAAAGCACTTCACTTCGCTCATATCTCTCTTCTGACTACTGCTGCTCTCTCCTCCCTGTGGTGGGGCCCCAAACTTGGGACCCTGGCGACCTTCTTCTTTCCCTTTGTCCAAAGAGCAAGATCCTCATCACCGTGAATTGTCTGCTGCTATTGCTGTCCAAAAGCCTCTGCTACAAGTCTAATCTCCTCTTGGACGAAGTCATCCCACATCCTCTCCCATGTGGGCATGACCTCCCTGGCAACAATGCCACGAACGAATGGATCCCATGGTTTGGTAAAGTTGTTTAAGGCTGTTCTCACCATAGAATCTGGGTCCACCACCTCTCCAACGGCTCTAAGCTCGTCTCTGATCTGGGTGTATCGGCCAAGGAAAGAAGTCACCGACTCACTCTTGAGCATGCGAATGCTCGTGAGTCGATCATGAAGAACCATCTTCCGGTTCTCATTAGAGCTCTCATAAAGCTTGCATAGAGATGCCCACATCTCAAATGCCCAAGCTTTCCCAGTCAAGTGGGGAATGATATGATTCTGCACTGCATCACATATGGTCCTCTTTGCCTTGTTGTTCCTCTTCCTGAACTCTGCTAACAAGACGAGAGCAGTAGCAGGGGGAATAAGAACAATTGGCTGAACTATGTCCCATAGTTTGAGGTCCTCCAAGACAAAGACAATCTTGGCCTTCCAAGGCGACCGGTTGCTAGCTCCAGCTAGCCTATCCTCCACACACATTTGAGATGTTGACATCATGACCGACTGCACTCAAACTGATGCTCCAACTGCAAAGGAACGCTGCCTCACTCCTGTCAACACAGGTGTGAAAAGAGGCAAACGAACACCGACCTCATTCCTAGCAATATAGGTGTGAAAAGAGGTCGTGAAAAATTAGCCTCACTCCTACCATGTAGGTGTGAAAAGAGACTGACACAAATGTCCACAAACTGCTCTACAACCCTCTACAAAATTCTGCCAACAAGCTGCCACTAAACTCTGTCAATGGCTGTCTACAAAATCTGCCCAAAAGGTGTCTAAAACAGCCCACTCATATGCGGTCCAAAACTCAGCAAAAATCAGCCACCAAGCGCTGATACCATGAAGATTTTTCAGGTCCTATCAAGCTGYTAACTGGGTCTGTCTTTGACCTCAAGTTGRCTCTAAGTTTCAACTKTYTAACRATGGTTTGCTGCTGTTTTAGGACAGCAAACTGTTCAGTAACTTCTTCGCTGATTTGTTACAGTTACATAGRCCATTTAGGTGCTCTAGCATGTAGTTTTTGTCACCAAAGGTTAGCACATGCATACCAAAATATATGTAACACACCTAGAGATCTTTACTGCTGAAAAATACTGTAGTTCTAAACTCTAACATACATGAAAATGAACAYAGGTATTTTTGGTCAACATGACCCTGGATAAAACCCCCCTGGGGAAAACCAGTTTGGAATATAAGTGTATATATAGGGAGAATGGAAGGTGGAATACATCAAGTACAATATATAGAAGAACCTAATACAATAGCAGCTTGATCCAAGTTGCAACACAAGCCCAATTGAAGCAAGAGCGCCCTAGGATAGTGCACCCTCCATAAATGCTGACAAGACCACTGAACTGGAGCTAACTGCCAACTGGAAGCTCTGATGAAGAAACCCTCCCACAGTATTTGTTTCCAACTGGAAGCTGCGTTTTCTACCCCAAGAGGGTTTCCCAGGGTATACTTGTGCTCTCTCTGTGAGTGTCTCACTTTCAATGATCCTCATATATGAAGATGTATTGGTATGTTGGTTATATGCTGTAAATGTTTTAAATTTACCTACATGCGTCAGTTTTTCAACACTTGGTAAGGCAGGTGCTAAAGTAGAGTACTCTAAATAATCTGAAAAATAAGTAGAAGAATCAGAGATGCATTGCAGTTTATGGGAGTATTTCAGCTTGTGATATACACAGACTTGTTAACAACTCCACCCCCCATTCCCATTTGCTTCCCTTAGATCTCTAAGTATGACACTTTGTTCATGTTGGACAGAGTATGAACTTGTCATAGCCTGGGACAAATCACTTTACTAAACTATGTTGTCCTTTTGAAGGTGGGTATCCTTGGTGTTAATTGCAATGTTAAATGGTATTGAACAACAATAGTTCCTACAAAGTTCAAACAGATTGTGAGAACTTTCTAGTACTAACTAGAAATGTTTTAATTCATTCACATTGAATGTTCTCTGGAAATTTTTTAATCATTCAAAATGATTGTACTCTGAAAATATGATTATCATTATACACATTCAAGCAGAAACAGGAAGAAAGATGTGATTGATTTAGAGGAACCTGAACACATTAGAGGTATAAGGGTTAACCCATGTAGTATATGCCTATACTTTTAATGGAAAGATACGTCATATATTTACAGAAAAATATTTACATCAACAAAGCAAAAAGGTGGAAGGGTATATACTATATACAATGGAACTTTTGTCTTCTTCCCTCTAAACTACTAATGCAGAAGTTAAATCAGAATATGCTACTGCATCATTGTATATGCCTCTACTTAAGAAAAACTGTGCATACAACTTGCATTCAAGATCTCCACTAGGGCTGTAGCCATTGCTCTCGCATGTTAAACCATTCTAGGTTGCCCGTGGATTAGATTCTGCTGCAAATGTTGCAAAACCATTTTGGGAAAAGCTTAATTTTAAGTCCAACGTTGCAAAAATTTCAGATTTCTCCTGATTTTCCATTTTTTCAGAGTTTTTTAGTTTGCCGACTTTCTCAGTTTTTTCAAGATTTGAAGGTTCAAGTTTATGCTTTGCTGATATTTTGCAATATTTTCCATGATATTTCTGATACGATTCTTTCCAGACCCTTGTGAATATATTTACGGAAACAATATTTGCAACTTTGATTTTAACTGATTAATGAGATGCAGAGGAGAAAACCAATAGTTTGATATGACAAGATGTTAAGAACCTTTTGTTTTCTGATCTTATTTAATTCATTTGGCAACTTGGAAGCATTATGACTTAATTGAACACAATACAAAATGCACCATAGAGACTTTCAACTTATGACTGGAGAGCTTCAAGCCATGCCCTTTGCTAAAAACCTAGGGAACTGGATTTGAAATACTCTGGTTGTACTGGCTTGCATGCAGCCTTGAATTATCACATGATAGCACCTTTTAAGTGATTTAGTATGACCTTTAATGTCTATGTAGGTAAATGAGGGTAATCAACCCAGGAGTGATGAAGTAATTATGCTTGTATTGTTTACGAGCTACTTGGTGATTCTCTTCTTGATACAATTTTTGGAATTTGCTTTTAACTTTAAAGGTTTTTGGCTTGGTTAGCTTTTACTCCTAGCTTCCATTTTATCATGTTATTTACAGATTGCAATATAGTTTTAGGTATCACATTTTTAAATTTATCTATTTCAAGAGCGTTTGAAATTTGCAGCTTTAACATCACTGGCAATGTTTTTGTAGGCACTTCTTGGACATCTTCCAAAGAAGCACCAACAGCTTAGAAGGTAAAGTAAAGTTTCTTTCAAGTGCTTGCAGGATAATTGCATATCTGGGACAAATATTTGAACTTAGTCAAGAAATTGAGTAGAGAATAGCTGTTTAATCCTGTGAAGTGGACTAATATTTCGAAAGAAAAATGGAAGCGAGTGATACAGATATCATATGTTTACACGAATTCAAAATATATTCAATAAATTGGTTAAGGTCTGCTGATAGAGTATATTTAGTGTAATGGTCTGATATGAGCACGATACTTGCAAAGTAGGGGAAATCACACACAAGTGAATAAGGAAAGGCAAGTATGCAAATTGAAGATATGGTAACATACAATAATTTTATTAATGTCCAATGAGTGACTAAAAATGTTTTTTAATGGAACTAAAAAGTACAAGTGGTCACAAGAACACGTGGGAGTGTGCAAGGCTACTCCAAGAATCTAAAGTAAGATAACCCAACAAAATATGTGAAAAATATATGATGGGTCATCAAGCATGACTAATCCCTCCATGAATTATGTAAAAATGAGATAGGAAAAATAAAGTGGATGTGTAAATTACATTAATTATAGATAGTCTAAGTCTACTAGGAACTTAAAGACCAATACTCATCATGGTCATAATGTACTTTATGTATATAAAGTGAATTAAGGATGACTAAGTCCTCTATGAATTATGTCCAAACGAGATATGAAAAATAAAGTGAATGTGAACTACATTAATTATACTAGTCTAAGTCTACGAGGAACTTAGAGACAAAATCTCATCATGGTCATTATTACTGCTCATAGTTGTGCTTAAGCTACAAAGTCCCAATAGTAGGTGAAACCGTAAAGGTAACTCAACAGGGCTATCACTGTCACCACAATAGCACCCCTTCTCACTTTAGGCCAGCTCTCCTTTGACACAAGGGGGGTATCCCTAGGGTTAGGATTACTAAAGCTATGCAATGGAGGCTCAAACTAGATTGGAGAATCAGCTTTAGCAAAGCAGAAATTTAAAATGGATTTTTAATTATATATTTTATGGTGGTTGGAAGAGGATGACTAGTGCCAATAATCCACTTGGGCATATGGAGTCTAAAGGAAACTAAGAGGGCTGAAAATAGATGAACGGGGATGGTAAAAGTGCTGTTGTAGCATGCATAAATTTACCTATGGAATCTGGATGCTAAACCAGATTGCCAGAAATTAACAGAATGTAGGCCCTTACAAAGGTGCTCTACCTATGCACATGCTATGGCAAGAAAGAGATCCTACTTCAAGATGAAAACATCGTGTACCTTTTCAAAGAAGTGACATAACATAAAGGATTCAACCTGAAAGTAAAAACAAGAGATTGAATATATTACACCTCATCCAATGCTCTTCTTTAGTGACAAATCTGCCCTAGAATGAAGTCCTTATTGCAGCATCTTTTAGAGTAGTTTCCAGCAACATTGTTGGAATGTGACAACTAATTCCTCTAAATTAGTCAAGTTGGTTCACGGTGGTTTCTCCAACAATATATTGTTGAAACTATTTAGCAAAATAGGATTCAACAGTTTTGTAATTAATGCAAGTAGTTTACGTAAATGTGGGTTTAAATATGTAGCCCTTAGAGGTAGATATTGAGTCAAGGCTGCAAGCTTGCTCCTGGGATGTATTGTAAATCTTCTTGGTTGAACAATAAGAATACCGATTTCCATTGTCCCATGGATGTTTCCCTGTTAAGGGTTTTACCACGTAAATCGCTGTGTAATCTGTGTGTTTGCCATTGGTCTTTTGTTCTCTACTGTAGATTCGTTCTCTGTGGGCTCACGGGCCTAACAAGTGGTATCAGAGCGCAGAGTTGAAGGACCTTGTTGCCGGATTTGGGAGAGAATGCGAAGGAATGTGCTGCCTGATCTGGTAGAGACATTGAGAGATTGCATAGATGGAATACCTGTTAGCTTTTTAGCTCGGGAGGTACTCCGCATGTTTTGTCTTGTATGCGGATGTTACCTTAATGTTTACACTACCAAACACTTAACTTTGTAATAGTTTTTATAAAGTTGATTTAAGTGGTTCTTTTATTAAAGTGACTTTTTAATAAAGTGTACCTTCTAATTTTAAAGTAACTTTATTTTCATAAAGCACTTATGTAATAAAGTGAAATCACTTTAGTATTTCAAGTGATTCATTTTGGAGGGAATGGATCATGACCCTTGATCTTGAAAAAAGCAAGATCTAATCTTGGCCTTTGGATTTAGGGTTGGGGAAGGTGAAAAGACACTTTGGAGGGAAAATGTCATTTTCAGATTTATAAAAGAATGCATTGGGTAGTGTGCAAGACATGTTAAGAAGACATCAGGAGGAGATTGAGAGAGATTTTCTAAGTATGCTTGAGAGAGGAAAGTGAGCAGCAAGAGGGCATGTTTTCCAAGGAGCTAGGGCACGTATCCCGAGAAAAAATTTCTGTGCGTTTTTGGGCCGAATTAATTTTCTGCTGTGGAAGGCCGTATTGTTCAGATCTGTACAATCTGTACGTTTCTGTACAATCCGTACAACCATATGGATTTGACACAGAAATCGAGACATTTTTGGGCACGATTTTAGAGGCGGATTTCAGAATTTTGGTGGTTGTTTCTGGGCCGTACAGAACAGTCCGTACAGCTGACTGTGGGCACGGAAATCGAGGTACGGAGCAGGTCGTACAGCAGTACCGTTTTGGCACGAAAAACGAGGCAGATTTCTGTGGGACTGTTTTGGTGTTGTGAGGTATTTTCCTTGGCTGAAGATGTGATATTGTGGTGCTGTTTTGTACTTTCTTGAAAGCTAAATAATATATATCTCTCTCTCTCGTTGGGTTTCCCCACATTGGGGTTTTCCCTGGCATTTGCCTAAATTTCTGAGTGTTATGGGTTGCTGTCCACCAAAAGTTAGCCACTTGAGGATATTTGGCTACCTAGTGTACATACATGTTCCCAAGGAAAAGAGAACGAAGCTAGAGCCTTCAGGAAAGAAGGGCACCTTCGTTGGATACAATGAGACTTCCAAGGCTTATAGAATATACATCCTTAGACAGAGACAGATTTAGATTAGCAAGGATGTCACCTTTGATGAAGAAGCAACCTTCAGGAAATCTAGAGAGTCTCACATGGATGAGGACAGAGAGGAGCAAGAGGCTCCAAAGGATGCAGTGATGATTGACTCTACTCTAGAAGAACATATCCTAGATGATCAGAATGAGACAGTAGAGCCAAAGATACCGGTAGATCCACCCAAAGAAGTTACAATTACCAAGAAGAGACCAACATGGCTCTGGAACACTTTGCAGGAAGTAGAAAAACATGCAGATCCTAGTGGCTCCTTCAAAGAGAGCAAGAGACCACATAAGTTTTCCAACTATGTGGCGTTGATGAGTAAGATCATTGATTCAAAACCTTCCACTTATGAGGAAGCTGCACAGTAGCAAGTGTGGGTGGATGCTATGATGGAAGAGTACCAATCCATCATGAAGAATGATGTGTGGGAAGTGGTTTCGAGACCAGAAGGGAAGTGAGTAGTGACTTCCAAGTGGATCTAGAAGACTAAGCATGCTGCAGATGGCAACATAGAGAAGTACAAAGCTAGATTTGTGGCTAGAGGATTCTCCCAGAAAGAGGGAGAAGATTATGACGAGACATTTGCTCCAATAGGCAAGTACACTTCTATTAGATCTATTATTTCTATTGCTTCTGTTATGGGCTGGAAATTACACCAGATGGATGTAAAGAGTGCTTTCTTGAATGGTTTAATTGAAGAAGAAGTGTACATAGAGCAGCCACAAAGTTTTGTAATCAATGGGAAGGAGTCCCATGTTTGTAAATTGAAGAAAGCTTTGTACGGGCTTAAGCAGGCACCCAGGGCATGGTATGCCAGAATAGACAATTATTTGATGAGCTTGGGGTTTACCAAGAGTGATGTAGATCCCAACCTTTACTACAAGGTTGAAGATGGTTTCCCCTTGATATTGGTACTGTATGTGGATGACCTGTTTCTTACAGGGGATGAGAAGCTCATAGATGGGTGCATGAGGGAGCTCACTTTAGAGTTCGAAATCAAGGATCCGGGGTTGATGCACTATTTCTTGGGATTTATAGGTGTGGCGGAGGCCAGATGAGATCTTCCTTAGCCAGGGAAAGTATACAATTGAGATCCTCTAGAGATTCGGGATGATGGATTGCAAGTCCATGACCACACCTATGGTTACGAATCTGAAGCTCTTGAGTGATTCTTCTTCAGATTTGGTTGATCCCACGATGTATAGAAAGTTGATCGGATCCTTGATGTACCTGGTTAGCACCAGACCAGATATATGCTTTGTAGTGAACACATTAAGTCAGTACATGGTTGAGCCTAGACATGTACATTTGGTAGTAGCAAAGCATGTATTGAGGTACCTGAATGGTACGGTTGGATATGGACTTAGATATGTCTCGGACGGTGAAGTAAAGCTGCAAGGTTATATAGACTCTGACTGGGCGGGGAGTGCAGTGGACAGGAAAAACACATCAGGATGTTGCTTCAGTTTGGGATTAGGTACGATCTCATGGTTGAGCAGAAAACAGTCGTCAGTGGCACTTAGTACAATAGAGGCAGAATATATAGCAGCCAATGTTGCAAGCCGTGAAGCAATGTGGCTTTGAAAGTTGCTTGTAGGGTTATTTGATCTAGAGTTGGAGCCAACTTTGATATACTGTGATAATCAAAGTTGTGTGAAGCTTTTAGAGAATCTAGTCTTTCACGACAAGTCAAAGCATATAGAGATCAAATACCATTTCATCCAAGACGTGGTGCAGAAAGGAGCAGTGGAACTCTGGTACATATCCACAAATGAGCAGATAACAAACATTCTCACCAAGCCTCTGTCTAAAGTGAAGTATGGGTACTTTAGAGACAAGTTTAGCGTGATGCAAAATGTCCACCCTCGTTGAGAGGGAGTTGTGATGTTTCTCCTATAGTGGGTAGATACTCTCCCTCTAGTCATGGGTTTCCTAGATTAGTCATGTGAAGTGACTGAGGGAGTAATGAGTAGCTTGGTACAAGTCTTGCCTAAGCCATGTGAAGTGGTTAGGTTTGATTAGGACTTGTAGCGTGGTTTTCCCTACGCCATGTGAAGTGGTTAAGTGTGATTGGGCCCATGGCGTAGCCTTGCCTAAGCCATGTGAAGTGGCTAGGTGTGAATGAGGCTATGGTGGTAGTCTTGCTTATACCATGTGAAGTGGATGGGTGTGATTGGGACTACTAGGAGAGGAGAAACATCATAGATACTTGCAGCGTAGTCTTGAGCCTATGATGGTAGTCTTGCCCATGCCATGTGAAGTGGATGGGTGTGATTGAGACTACTAGAGGAGAACATCATGGAAGAATACCTCCCTCGCTAAGAGGGAGTGTTGATGTTTTGTAGCAGCGGTAGGTATTCCCTCCTGGACAACTTTTCTTAGAGAGGAAGATTCCAAGAAGTAAAAGGAAGACCATTGAATAGTTGAAGAATACCCTAGAAGAGAAGTCGGCCCCACAGGAAAATAATAAAGTGAAAATAGAATTTCTAGGAAGAGAAGTCGGCCCCACAGGAAAATAATAAAGTGAAAATAGAATTTCTAGGAAGAGAAGTCGGCCCCAGTAAAGTGACTTGAAGACTATAAATAAAGGGAGACGCTTTGCCAGTTGACACACTCACACAACTCTCTCACTGAAGAAAAGAAGGCGCAACTCTGAGGCAAGGAAGAAGACGAACTACTGAAGTTTCTAGGGTTTCTATATTGGGAAGTTCGCTGGAAGAGGCCAAGTACTCTAACACTCTCGCGAGGGTTGCCACACATCATATTTCATGGTTTTGCTTAATTGTCTACCCTCGCTAGGGTTTGACAAGAAGAAGAGATAAGTATTTGTTATTAGGGTTTCTTCATTGTTGGTTTTGCTCTTGTGAATAGAGCTTGTTCATGGTTGTATTGTGTTATCATAAATATTCTCTCTAAGGAAAGTTGGTTGGGTTTTTCCTCGAGTTTGGGTTTTTCTCAGGATACATCTTTGTGTCTTTTTGTGCTTGTCTATCTGCTTTAGATCCTGCTTATATTTTCAATATATGGTTGTTGAATGTTAAAAGAAGATTAAAGTACTTTGGTAAATCTATTGCTGCTGAAAATTTAAGAAAATCTAACATGGACAACCGCAGATGTATAGAAAAACCTTACATTCATATAACCTTCTCTTCGATCTTCCAACAACCATTACAATGGGGGGGCTTCTCTTTAAAATAAAATAAAATATCTCCTAACAACCTCCAAACAAGTCAAAAATAGATAACAAAAAAAGGGATAAATAAGTGCGGGTGCGACTTGTCATCCTCCTAGGAAAAACGTCCTCTTGAAATAGACTTCTTTGACCAAGTGCCACTTGTTCTTCTTTCTCCTTGGGATGCTTTTGAAGATAACCACTCCAAATAAATTATGATAAATGCTTAATCAATGGGAGCACCCATCAAGGAAGGTAGTTATTCCACCTTAGGATGCTAAAATAATGCTAAATATAGCTAGAAGGGTTAGGGCACCCTCAAAGAATGTGCATTAGCCTTGATCCATGTGCCACATCCTCCCATAGAGTGCTAATCAAGAAACCCTCTTAAATGTGCCAATGATCAATAAATAAGGGAGCACTTCACTTTGTGAAGAAGTCAACAACCTGGAGATACCTAAAATGTACTAAAAGTAGCAAGATCAACTAGGGTGTTCTCTCCAGTAAATAACCAACTACCCCAAAAGATAGATCTCATGAATAAATGTGCAATAGTGGCCCCGTGTTTGTTGTAACAACCTCCTCAAAAGTGGACAACCTCAAAGAATGTGCAAATAATATCGACCCATGTGCACAACCACCATAATCCATCCAAACAAGGCTATAAGAGTGAAGTGCTCTAGGGAAAAGTGCATCAAAGGTGGAGTGCTCCTCCAAAAATAACCATATAGTATCCAAAACCATGAGCCAATGATTTGGATCCTTGTGCAGCACCACAAAACCATGTCAAAACAAGAGCCAAGGGGATGGAGTGCTCTTCCAATAGAGTCAAATACCATGTGCAATACCATCAATCACCTCAAATCAAGGGCCAAAAGTGGGATGACCTAGGAGTATGTGCATCAAGGGGGGAGTGTTTCACTAAACAATTGTGAACAAGCACAAAACCATGTGCTAAACCTAAAACCAAGTGCCATTACCATCAAAAATCTCAATACCATGGGCCAAAGAATAAAACTTTCTAGAAATATGTGCACAAGGTGTGTTGGAGTGCAACCAAATGTCTAGTCAACCATCAATAGACCATGTTCTCCATCATAAGTCACATCTCAACCCTCCAAATGACATGGCATAGTCCTAAGGACATGCGCCCTAGTAATATGTGCTCTAGAAAGAGGGTGCACCATCTCAATGCATACCAAGTCTAATAATGAGCCATAAACCTAGGGAATACCCTTAGTTGATGGGTTTCCCTCTCCATGTATGCTTTAGGGGGTGAACATATGTATAGAACATGAGTGCAAGACCCTCATCAAGCATACCACTCCATCAAGATCTAAATGTAATATGTAAGCCTCCATATATAAAATGAAGATACCCATAATATGACTATCCACCAAGGCTATTGGGAGTGGGAGTGGGAAACACAGTTTTCAAAATCTTTTGGGAGCATAGCATTCCAATATTGCTTTTATATAATATATATTTTAATATATTTTGATAAATATATATCCAAAAATCCATGTAGAATGTCAAATTAGTTGTAGAAAACATGAAAACATAGATTTAACTATTGGATCAATGGGGATGATTAAAGCATCAACCATTTAGTACAAATATGACATCAATCATTTAGCAATTATAACTTATAACAATGTCATCAAATGATCAACCATTACATCAACCTTCAATTTTCAGCATATAACATTTGTCATCAACAAACTGTAACAAATAACATCAACCACAAAATGAAATAGAGGATCATATGCATTCCCAAGAGTTGTAATATGTAGTCAACAGTTCAAACTTCAAAGGTAGGTTCAAAGTTCAAAGTTCAAACTTAAACTGTCATGTAATGTTTACAAAATAAGCCATAACACTGAATTTACCCTTGGTGAATTCAAGTGTTACCTCCATTATTGTGCGTGAACACATTCGGGATTAGGTTTGACTTCTCCTTAGTCCATCTTGATTGTTTGGCATCGATATTTGTGGACACATTCTCAATGGGTTCTATGGCGCCATGATCCTTCACATTACATAATTTGAGTTCCAAAGATTAGTGTGTCTAGGGGCGATAATACAAGATTGTGCTATTTGCAGTAGGTTTTGAATGTTATTCAGACTACTGTTGTAGTAATAAAATCAAAATAAGCCACTGCATCTAATGCTTTTGCATCTTTTATTAGTAAGGTGCCTTTGGCCAACAATTGGTGATGTACCTCGTTAGGCCACATGGTACAAAAAGCAGACAAAGAGCTGAGCTCATGCTAAAAATCATACCTACAACTGATCTTTCAAAGGGTAAATAGAGCAAAAACTCTTAGGCACTATCGAATCCCAATGAAAGATGATTGAACCAAATAACTGTAATTCCCAAACAAGGCCTCTTGCCAGTGAATCCTTCCTTGAGGGAGAATTGGACACTAATCTTAGATATACTTCCAACAACTCTTAGCAAACAAACAATCCCATAAGATATTCTTCACTGTTTCAAAGCGTTGGCGAATAGGGAAAAGACCATAAGAAAGCGCATTCTTTACCAACCTATCCTTAGAGGTTATCTCTAGATAGATGACAAGCCATGCATAGACCCACGGATTACAGGAAATCCGAATGAACCAGACATTGTGTAGTCTATATACCCACCTATCTTTAGGATCAACTAAAGGCCACCTTGTATTGGTAATACGAGCTAACACTTGTCGTTGATGAAACACTAAATAAATCCTTTGTGAATGATAATATTGCAGAGGTTGACCAAAACTCCACCCCCACTCTCTCCAATACAGTCTCGGCATTGCAATATTCATTTTGTACATGTTCTCCAGGGGGATTAGCTAGACAAGCTCCATAATAGATGGTATGTCCGAGGGAAGCAAGCCATATGTGCCAAGGTGTGCCAGCTTTTCTAGGAACATGCTATTGTATCCCACAAATCTTGCCATAAGGAAATGCCCTTCTTACTCAAACAACGTTCTTGGAAGTGTGGTGACCCTTCAATTCAAGTACTTTGAGACCTCCAATTCCAAATGGGGTATCTAGCCAAATCCCAACTGCTTCGTTGCCTTTGAAATTCCACCTAACTAGGTTCGAGACAAACTTCCACGCTGTCCAAATACTTCTAAAGATAATCAAACTAGAGACTTGTAATAGGTGGGGGAAAAAGATAATATCACACAAATCAAAAGCTCCATGAACCTTGCCAACATGCTGAGATATCATCAACTGATGTCGAAAGAAAACTTGCCAAGGTGTAGTGGCCTCTAAGTACCGCATCGACCACTTGGCGGCGAAAATGATTCCTTAAGTAGGAAAATCAATTAACCCTAGCCCTCCCTCACCAATGGGCATGCTACATACATCCTAAGGGACCAGAGGAAGACCCCTCTCCCCACCATACTTTGACCACAAGTAGGACCTCAAGATTTGCTCTAGACGCCAAAATCGAGCCTGGCTTGGAAACCAACAAGACACATATTAAATGTGAAAGGCTTGAACAGTTTTCCAACCATTGTCAACTTCTCAACAAATGGCAGGTTCTTATGATGTTAGACACAAAGCTTACTCTAAATCCGTTGAAGACACCAATCCTACATAGCTATTGGCGAGATTCCTACTTCAAAAGGTATGCCTAGATACCTCACAATACCCCCTCGACATGAACATAAGTCCATGCTACGAGAATCTATTTAGGCATAGTATCCAACGTTACCAACCAAAAGTATGTCTTATGCTCACCAACCACAACACCTGACATTGAACAAAAGAGAAATCCAAACATGCATGAGTACCGTCGATAGAGTTCTGGTTAGCCTGCTCAGGGAGAAGGGAGTCATTAATAAAGTGATTGTTAACCATTTTTGACCCATCAAGAAGCAAGATGCCCTACAGTTGCCCCTAGATACGAGCAACCTTCGACGTGTAACCCAAGGAATTTGTAGTCAATACATATAGATAAGGGGCCAAGGGGCACCCATGGTGAATAGATCAATGCAACAAAATCTTGGGGGACAATGAGTTATTACCATAGCCAAATGTTGATGCATTAGAGAACAATGTGTTTACCATGGCCGCATCATGTGGTCCATGTTAAATTTGGCAGTATCAACAGTCATTCTCCAATGAGAAGCCATGTGGGCCACCCTGAGGCTAGCCAGGGAGATTTGGAGAATCAACTAGGCTTGTGAGGTATTGACAAAATCTAGGGGGATTGTGAGTCTAGCCAAGGCAAAGGAAGAAGTCTTGTAAGTCTAAGACAAAAGTCAAGATGTAAGTCTAGTACAAAAGTCAAGGGGAACGTACAACCTCTGTGAGCATAGACAGACTAGTGCAAAAGTTAGGGGGAACGTACAAACTCTGTGAGCCTTGTCAAGCCTTGTGAGCCATGAGCAAACTAAAGGCAAAGTTAGGTTGAATGTACAATTCCTATGAGCTAGAAACAAACAATCTTCCTTATGCAAATAATGTAAATGTATTGATCTAGTGCGTTGGCACGTGTAACAATAGCCACCATGAAAAGAAGTTCGAGTTGCCTAACTTAGTTGTAAAAGTCGAATTACATGTTTAGTCTGAGTTGTCAAACTCAAGTTGTATGTCTAGTTCGAGTGGTCAAAGTGAAGTTGACAAGTCGAGTTGCATGGTGCATGTTGCATGTTGCATGTCGAGTTGCATGCATGTCAAGTTGCATGTTGAGTTGCATTGCATGCATGTCTAAGTTGCATGTCGAGTTGCATGTTGGGTTTGCATGTAATGCATAAGCCTAGTCTCAAGTCAAGTTACTAATTCGAGTTGTCCTGCAAAGTCTAGTGCCAAGTCAAGTTACAATTCGAGTTGCATAGACATGCGGACTCTTTCTAATTTAAGTCCACTGTCCTGTCTTTCCTGCGCCTTTATATACAGAGTTCGACCCCTCTTCTTCACACAGTTGTTATGCAGCGCAAGAGTGAATGAAGAGAGTCTGTCTGCAGGTGATTGAGAGTGGGCAGCAAGCATACGAGTCTGCTGTATACACAGTGAGCAAGAACAGCGAATAAGTGATGTTTATATCAGCATCAAGGACAGCGAATAAGTGCTGTTTATATCAGCAGCAAGGACAGCGAATAAGTACTGTTTTATATCAGCAACAAAGACAGTGAATAGTGCTGTTCATAACAGCAGTAAAGGACAGCAAGTATTTTGCTGTTTTCTGGTCATACAGTCAGGTTTTCTTTCATGGTGGATTATTGTACTTGATCTTACATATTATTTGCAATTAAAGGAAGATTGTTTGCTGGATTTTTCTCCCCTTTTTGGGTTTCTCCAGGGTAAATTCTTGTGCATGTGTGAGATTCTATTTTGAGTTCCTCTTCTACTTCTGTTCATCATTTCGAGTATTCATTTGCTGGTTGATAAATCAAGTATTGTTTAAAGCGTTGAAGAAACTRAAGAAATAATCTGCATATTGAATCAAGCTCGATAATTTGCCTAACTCAGTTGTAAAAGTTGAATTACATGTTTAGTCCGAGTTGTCAAACTCAAATTGTAAAAGACAAGTTGTATGTCTAGTTCGAGTGGTCAAAGTCAAGTTGGCAAGTCGAGTTGCATGTTGCATGTTGAGTTGCATGCATGTCAAGTTGCATGTTGAGTTGCATTGCATGCATGTCGAGTTGCATGTTGGGTTGGCATGCAATGCATAAGCCTAGTCTCAAGTCAAGTTACTAATTCGAGTTGTCATGCAAAGTCTAGTGTCAAGTCAAGTTACAATGCGAGTTGCATAGACATGCAGACTCTTTCTAATTTAAGTCTACTCTCCTCTCCTTCCTGCACCTTTACATACAGAGTTTTACGCCTCTTCTTCACACAGTTGTTATGCAGCGCAAGAGTGAATGAAGAGAGTCTGCCTGCAGGTGATTGAGAGTGGGCAGCAAGCATACGAGTCTGCTGTATACACAGTGAGCAAGGACAGCGAATAAGTGCTGTTTTTATCAGCAGCAAGGACAGCGAATAAGTACTGTTTTATATCAGCAACATAGACAGTGAATAATGCTGTTCATAACAGCAGTAAAGGACAGCAAGTATTTTGCTGTTTGCTGGTCATACAGTCAGGTTTTCTTTCATGGTGGATTATTGTACTTGATGTTACATATTATTTGCAATTAAAGGGAGATTGTTTGCTGGAGTTTTCTTCCCTTTTTGGGTTTCTCCATTGTAAATTCTTGTGCATGTGTGAGATTCTATTTTGAGTTCCTCTTCTACTTCTGTTCATCATTTCGAGTATTCATTTGCTGGTTGATAAATCAAGTATTGTTTAAAGTGTTGAAGAAACTAAAGAAATAATCCGCATATTGAATCAAGTTCGATAATTTAACAGTCCAAACCCCTAAAAGTCAACATCTCTATGATTAAGGACTAGTCTACTCGATCATAAGCCTTGTCAATGCCAATTTTTAGGAAAAGAGAGTGCTGCCCAGATTCTCGAGTCCACTCCAAGGCTTCCCATGTCGAGATCACCATGTCTAGAATAAAGGGACCTGGCACAAAACTTGTCTTCTCTTGACAAACTATCTTATGTTCCATTGAGCGAATCTATAGAGCCATTGCTTTAGCCATTATTTTGTATGCACAATTGAGCAAGGTGATGGGCCTTGAAGCCCCTTGGAATGAGTTTGATAAGACCTTGGTTAAGAGAATCAATTTACATTCTGGAAGAGAAGGCTTCAGTTGCCAAACAATAAAAATAATCCCCATCCCACATGGCCTTGTAGAACTCACAAGGAAGAACATCCAACCTCGATGAGTTACCTTTTTTGAGAAGTCACTGTCCTAGTCACCACTGGAAACCTTGTGCAGGATAGTTTTGTAAAAATCATTCCTAGCATCCACCACACAATTTGTCAAAGCATATGGGGCAAAATATTTTGAAAATGTAATCCAAACATATTGTTGACCTCTCTTGGATCCTCTGCAAGAGATCCATCCGCCTGATGCAAACCAAGAACCTTGTCAGCCACCGCATTTCTTTTCAAATAGTCCCATTTTTTCTTTTCTGCAGTTTTTTTTTTTCTGTACATTCGTTGTCCATTTTCATAGTGGTGGCTTATGGTTGTGGCTGTCATATCCTTTAGTATTCAGACCATTCCGTTGGTTTTTTACCTAATTCTGCTGAAGAAACCAACAAAATGGTCCCACACTTGAGATTTTTTTCAGAACTCCCCAATCTGATCCTATAACATGCAGATCACTAATTCTAGTTGTAAATCTATTCACGCGTTCATTGTCATGGAAATTTTGGAAATCTGCACTTGAAAACAGGTTAAAAAATTTCACCTCATTTACTTGAGGTTTCCCGGATCTATTTCATAGACTTTTAGCCTTATGGTTGAATCTGAAATATTTATTACAGCAGCTTCAATTTTGTCCAACTTTTCCTCTAGGCAAGCTCAAGAAGATAGACAGCGAAGTGTGCTTGAAGGAGAGATGAATATCACAGCCCTTAGGGCACAATCTCAACCAACCCACAGATCTGAAAAATATTTTATAACAACAGATTTATAACAGCCCTAGATCAGTTTTTTAGCTTCATCTAGGCATGTAAAACACATAACATTTCAGCCCTGCTGCCCCAACAAATCAGCTCATTAAAACAGCCATGAAACTACTCATAACATTGAGAAACCATAGTCTGATTTTCATATCTGCGACATATAAATTTAGGACAGCAATAGTAGGCTTCATATATTACACAAATGAAGATAAAGGACAATACCTCAACTCATTCCAAGATGGTATAACAAGTCCCTTAAGCTCATCCCAAGCTGGTACAATAAGCCCCTTGAGCTCATCCCAAGTAAGGACTCTTTAATTGCTTTCCAAACCCTAGCTAGGGCATCCACCATCAACAACAAACCCTAATCAACAATAGAAAGGCCTAGCAAGGCATCTCAACAAGCTATCTAGCCACACCAAAGGCTCCACAACAAGATAGCATCCACACTAACAGGTCCACCCTTTTTCCTTCGACTTGCATCCCACAAACTATCAAGGAGATTCACCAAGTATGGATCACACAAACTCCATTCACATCCAAACGTTACAAATTTTACTCTAGAGTTTTATCCCACAAACCCTAGGTCTAGCTCACACCAGGTCCTCAAGACAAACCCTCGCACTCCAAGTCTTCTCTAGGGTTTGCTTCACAAAAACCCTAAACCTTTGAACTCTTGTATCACACAAGCTCAAAGACCCGAAGACAAATCTCTAAGAGGAATACAAATGTAAATAATAAAGACTCTGTCCTCCCTTTATATAAGATAGGCGAGGGAGGCCAACAATAGAAAAGTGGACTAGGACCACAACATCCTACTCCAAGTCACTAGACTAGGTCCACAAGTGGAGTGCTCCTCTACGAAGAAAATGCACATGTCATTGGGTGGTTGGGCACCACCTCCCAAGTGGAGTGCTCTCCAAGCTAAGCCTCCTCAGGTCAAGCGTTCCTCATCACGAGGTTGTAGTTCTACAAGACAAGCTCCCAAGCTCAACAGTCCTTCCCATGTGTAATTGGGACCACAAGAAACCTCTAGTGGTGCACCCTCCAAGAGCGAATTCCTCTACCTCCACTTGTCTGCGATATGGTCCTAATGCTCCTAGGGCCAAGTGCCCATCCTCCTCATGCCTAATGTTGCTACACAAGATAGCTCAACCTTTTATGCCAAGCACCCATGCTCAACATGTGTCCATGTAGAAGATGTCAATTGGCACATACAATAACTACCTCCAAGAGAAGTGGGCCTCCTCTAACATGTGTCTTGAGGACAAGCATCCACCTATAGTAAGCCCTCTAAATGTCAATCAACCAAAGGCAGTCTAAGATACAACAAGGGGCTAGGGTTTCACCATGCACTGCACATCTCATGAAGTGTACCCTTAGCATGGTGTAAACACTTTTGGAAGAACCTAAAAGATAACACTTGTGATGCCATAGCTTTCCATGAAACTCTTGGTGACTCCCTAGATTCTTGAGACTCCAACCTTTTCCAACTTATGTTAGATCAACTTTAGGAGCAATGACCCTTGCTATGCAAAAATGACAAGAAGTCCAACAACAATAGGAGTTTCCACTTAAAATGATGTAAGATGTGATGAACATGTTACAACAACTCATCACCACTTAGACAATCGACCCAACCATATTATGGACCTCAACCTAATATTCACTAGGTGGTTCCCATTGTTAACAAACCTTTAAATTGGACACTAAACTGTATGTGTGTAAGTTTGATGGGGCTCATAGCAATGACAAGTTTGAGTCTTGGATATGTAGTTTGGAAGCTTATTTCAAGACACATTGAACTTGATAGAGGCCATCAAAATTCTGGTCGTTGAAGTTCACATGAGGACAAGGCCCTCACATGGTGGGAGACCCACACCCAACACCCAACAAGGATGCCATTTGCAAGTAGTTGTACCCCTTAGGGTACAAAGATGTATTGTTGGTGAAGTGGCTCCAACTTTGACAAAACCTGGGACATACTGTTCAGTAGTTCATAGATGTCTTCAACAAAATGTCCATCAAGCTAGAGGTAAGTGAGTCTGAAGATATCTGATACCCTTTGTGTTAAGTTTATTTCTTGCTTGTTACCTTATCTCTAGAAGGAACTATGACTCTTTCTTGTTACATCAAGGGGGGATGCTTTCCATCTAACTTTAAAGATAAGCCAAGCTACAAAAACCTAATCCTGTCATTCAGAAGAAATCTAGTTGACCGTCTGAGCCTTCTGCCACTTCTAAGGGGCAGCCCAACAACAATGACCAGAATATGTGTTCTCTTGGTACTGCACTTGCTGTTGGGACATAGAAGAAGTGAAAGTGGTATTTGTACCACAATAAGTATGGACACTCAGATTATGAATGTCAAGTTCCATAGGCTAAAATCGCCAAGAAAGTTCAGGCCCTTCTCCCCGAGCAACATCAACCCTCAAGGGGTACAAATGTATATGTCACCAGTCCAGCTTCTACAAATCGGCATCTAGTGTTGATTGCCGCATACTACTCAGGGAATGATGAAGAAGCTCTGTTCACCCAAAAATGTCAGATTAAGGACCGATTAGCTTCTATCATTTTGGACAGTGGTAGCCAAAAGAATTTGGTATGCCTGGTATTGGTTGGAGACACGAAGCTGCCAACCACACCTCATCCCAAGAAATATCAGATTTGATGGGTTAAGGAGTTTAGACAACCTACTCTCATCACTCAAAAATTCTACATCCCTTTACCGTTGGACCCTTCTGTGATACAGTGGAGAGTGTTGTCACTCCTTTCATCTGTTCTGACTCGATTCTGGGGAGGCCATATCATTCTGCCAGACATGCACAATATGATATATACTTCAACTCCTTCATGCTTCACATGGGCATTGGCAATGCAATGACCCCATTGTCTCCCAAAATCAACTCTTCTTTAGTTCCATCCATCCATGCAACTGCCCTCATGAATAAGTTGCTAAGGTCAGAAAGTATGGGCTGTCACTGGGACCCATTATGGCTGCCTCAACAAGAGGGTTGTAAGATTTTGAAAACAGAATAATGATTTCTCAATAGTATAGTTAGTCAATACAATCGTGATTTATTTAGTCATTTTTTATTCTGATACTTCATTACAAAACACTACATTTTTTGAAGCATGGTTACTTTTATGTTTTTTGCATTGGACCTTTATTACATGTCATTATCCCAATGTCCAAACCAAAGAGTTGTTAGCAAGAAGGCAAGTGAAAGTTTGTTGCTTAAATTTATACATTCAATGAAGGCTTTTACGATCATATGAGGCTCTAATCCTAAAGTTTCCTTTTCCCTTGGTGATTTTCTATTACATTATTTGGACTTCACAATTTTTCTCCAGTCATATTTTCTTCCATACAATTTTTCATACTTTCTATGCCTCTTTAGAATTCTGTATTATTTGCTGTACTTTAGGTTTAATGTATATGTTTTAACTTTTCATTCTAAACTCGAAATTTCACATTGCTTGATTTTACCTTGGCAGGTGCATCGCTGCAAACTCATTTTTTGTTCTAAACATGCTCCAGGTATTATGATCATCTTATTTCTCTGGCTTCTGCAGAATGTATCTAATCGTTCACAGTATGGTGTGTAGTGGGTATCCTAACAGAATGATGTAAATGCTGAAGTAATTTTTTTTAATCTGTCTTCCTCACTGTGAAACAGTAGGGGAATATTGGAAGTTTCAATTTCTGACCAATATAAGAATGCAATTTAATGGATATGAATCCTTTGATAATTGTACACTCCATTTTCAGTATGCAGAGTAATTGAAAAGTTAGAAGTGTAGTATCCCAATGAAATATGTAATCACAACCACAGAAGTTGTTTAGAACATGTTAGACTACATATTGTGTAGTCAAAGCAGGTGGTTCAGTTAGGATATTTAGCACGTATGTTGTTTCATTGATCATCGTTTTCTGTTTTCAACAGGCTTTTGAACCTCCTTTTGACATGAGCCAAGACTGCGAATCATGTGAATACGAGGATATTGGAATGTACAATGAGAATCAGGATGATTCTCAGACAATACCAGCAGAAGCACAGCAATTCTATGGAATTCAAGGCATTCTTCATGGACATGCTGAGGGCACACAAACAGATTCTTGTCATGAATATCATGTATTGAAGGAACAAGATTTGTTAGCAACTGATAGGATGCTGAATACTTGTGCAAAAGAGCTGCCTAGTAGAGGAAGTAGAAGTGGTGAAGCAGATCTTAATTTAGCCAATGTACAGGATGAATGGAATCTCTATCAAGGTCCATGTCCTTCAGTCAACTGTGGTTCAACCTCTTCTACAAAAGATGATAACAGATTAAGTGCTGATTTTGGCTCTGATGGAAGTAAGAGCAGGTCAGGTCCATTCCACAATCACATGGCTATTGCCATTGTCCATAATAATAGCTGATATACAAATTGTGATCTACTAGTGTCTGATTGCAGGGTAACCTGTGGTTGCAGCAACAGTGAACCAAATATTCGTGGAAAGATACCAACAGAAGTTTTTAATGATCACTCAACATATCATTCAATCCCGACATCAAATGGAGAGGTACAAGTAATATATTTCTATACTCGCCATAGAATACAAGTACACAGGTCCAAAAATAATTGCAGGTTATTGCCAATGGATCTAGAGGGGTTTAAGATAGCCTATAGGTGCCTCAAATTTGGAAAATCATTTTTGATCTTGTGGTTTTGTCACTCCAATGTTTACTTTCTTTCTGCATCTTCTCCAATTTTTCATCTTTTTCACTTTTTCCCACTTTTCCTGGTAAGGCAAGTGCAAATTAGCAGAGCTACAGTTACTGTCAACTTGATTTAGTATATTTTAGTATACTGTAGATATTTTAAATTAACACACTCTTTTATAAGCAGTATGCCTCACCTTTACAAAGAGACCTTTTTTCTCCATCATCAAGTTCCCATGAATTTTGTATGAAATGCAATTGATCATCGTTACAAGTTTCTTTGAAGGGAGATTATTATGATCTATAGAATTTGTAATAGCAGTTACAATGAAATAATTATTGTCTTTTTGTGTTTGAGCATGATTAGTTTATACTATCTTCGTGAGATTTTTTTTAATGTTCATAAAACATGATGGCAACGATGGTATTTCTGTGTAAAGGCATCTACAAATAGGCTACATTGCATCATATACTCAATCTAGGTCATTCGCTTCCTCACTTCCTATCACAACTTAGTTTGGAAATCTATACATCAAATATAAACTAGAAAAGCAATGTGTATTTGAAACATGCAACTTGAGTACTTCAAACATGGGAATGATTCACCAATTGTACTTATTGATGCTTGCCATACCAGTCTCGTGTGGATCCTGAATATATGAAAGCATCTGACAACTAATTGAGGCTTCAAAGGTGAATTAATAAAGTACTAAATAATTCTATGATGAATTTTAAGTGTATAGCTTGGCTGACATATCTTGCTATTATGTGCTTTGACAATGAACTTGTAATGAACCTATATACTGCTGTCATGATTTTTTTCCCACTGCTGTAGCAATTTTATGAGTTTTCCATGTGTTGACTTTCGTCAAACACTTAGGCTGTAGGTGTTTCTCACTGCCAAATCCGCAAATTCTCTGTTGCGGTATTTGTTTGATCTTATGAAGTGTTATTAGTGGGTTTAGATGTTTTTAATACGCCAAATTAATGGCTTGAGCACTTCAAAGAGATATACAGCAAGTACAGAAAGAAATCCACAATACTCAGAGCTGATATAATCAAGAAACACAGCAGAAATACTTTATTTCATTTCCAGCATACAAGGAAATTTATTACTCAGAGATAACTCATAGGTGTGTTTGATATACTTCAGGGAATAATCTTTATTTGCTGGAAGAGTATTACTGTCCACGATTTGCTTGAATGGTGTTGCTGTTGCTGCCAGTGAAGTCAACCCACAAGGAGGAATTGCCCTATTCTGCCCAGAACTCGATTTTTGGGAAATATGAGTTGTCCCCAACAAGGGAATGGTCTCCCTCTTCAAGAATAGCGCCCAGTTTATGACTAAACTCAGACTTTGGTAAATCTCTGCTTATGTGAGTGAGAACTCGACCCTCTAGTTCAGTTATGCGCCCATCTTGCAAGAGATGGCCAGGCAAGAGGAACCCATGCTTTTCCTTGGAGAAATCGGCCTCCAAACTCAGAACTCATCCCACTGGAAGGAGAATTCGTCCCACAGGAAGGGAACAGGCCCAGCACTCAAATTAACTCGCTTCCTCAACAACTCGACCCATACAGACCCAAACTCAGCTTCTACAATGAAAGACAACCACCACAAGCGAGGAAAATCTGCAATCTCATAAGGAAACTCTGCTGCTATGATGAACACTCTACCACAATGAAGCACAAGGAAGAAATCTGGATGATCTCTTCTCCAAGTGACTAGCTAGGGTGGATATGTCACACCACCAAAACCAATCTCTGAAACTCTCCCTTAGGGTTTTTGTCCCAAGAGTTCACAAAGCCATAACGAGCTCTCTCAAATGAAAATTAGTAAATGACAAGACCAGAATGAGGGCGCCCTCTTTTTCGCTTTTATTCTTCTGTTCACCTTTTTTGTGACTCTTTTACCCTTTAATAAGTTTAAGTGACGTTTCATATTCTCAAAGTCACTTAGGCGCCTTTTTAACCACTTACTCATTGCCCCCTTTTGAAATTAATTTAATTCCCGTGCCCATGACATTAAGTAAATAATTAATTCCCTTTTGTACCTTGACTATAGCCTAGGGGAATTACTTAGGCTATTTCGTCAATCCCTAGAGGACTCATTTGGAAAGGGATATTACAGAACTAATTAACTATCTAATGGTTAATATCTTTATTTGAACACTAAAGCTATTTGAAGGTTTTAACAAAATGATGAATAGCAGTGTCCTCCCCTCAAAAAGTGTTTTGACACTAGAGCATTCAAGATTGTTCAAGTGAGATTAGTTTTTGAGTATGGATTTTGGTTTGTCTTTGCAATCATTCATGGGAGATTCTTTTCATTTAATCTTGTATGACCTTTGATTGGAAGTGTTTTATTCTTTATTTCAAGGGTGTCATATATCTTGCGGTCCACCTTTTTGAACCTAAGCTTTCTTGTATTTCCTTGTCCTGCAACATGTCGGTACACTTCTAATGGCCTAAATTTGTAATGGACCTCATTGAAATGGACTAGAGTCAAGACAAAGATTGAGCACTACTTGTTTTGTAACCACAAAGACCATGAATTGCCAATTTTACCTTTGATATATGATTTAAAAATAATTAAGATCTTGGAGGAGGCTTTTTGATGATACAAAAACTGTTTTATAAATCCATTGTGGCAAAAGAGTTTATGCCTTAGCCACCAATATCACTCACAAAAACACCATTCAAAACAACCTTGAAGTCTTAACACCTTGGTACTAAATCCACAAAGTCAACAATCATTCACTAGAGTGAAGTCAAAAGTAATTGTAAGCAATCAAGGATCTAAGACCTCACTATGGAGAAATCAGCTTCGAACATTTATTAGTAAAAGGATCAAGTATTTGTCACAGCCGGTCATCTCCTTAGAAAGGTCACGTGGGATTGTTTTGATGAAAATCTTACTCAACCACACTCAACTCAAGGAAGCCTTAGTTTCTAAAACACTCATTTTTGCTTGACGATGCAATGGGCCCTGCATGTTCGCCTTAAAAAAATCCCATGAAGTGAAAATTGAGGATTAGTTGAAATGTTCTAGCCTCCAAGTATATTTCCAATGAAGTAGTGTTTCCTAAACAAATTGCTTTTTTGTTTTGATGAAAAGCTTACTTAACCACACTCAACTCAAGGAAGCCTTAGTTGCTAAAACACTCATTTTTGCTCGAAGATGCAATAGGCCTTGCACGTTCACCTTAAAAAAATCCTATGAACTGAAAGTTGAGGATTAGTTGAACTGTTCTAGCCTCCAAGTATATTGCCAATGAAGTAGGGTTTCCTAAACAAAATGCCTCTCACTCACACCTCTATACTTTTCCAAAGACAAGAGTGAATAATCTAAAAATAGGCTTACCTGAACCATGTTTTCTTATCATCGGTATGATGCCTCAACAACCTTATATATCAAAGATTTTGAAGGTGCCCAAACCTTCAATCTTCTTCCCTTCCCTTAATATCCAATTTGGATGTGACTTTGGAGGAAAGTTCTTGTTCATCTTTCTCTTCATCCTTCCTAATGCTCAAGAGGATAACCGACAAATGTTCATAACATTTTACTTGTTTTCTTTTAAGCAAGATACATTATATACATCACAAGTTCTTGTTAGTGTAAATGTAACTTGTTTGACTCATGCATAATTTTATACCATTCAATAGAATATTGCTGAGAATTTCTCCTTTTGACTATTTATATGTGTGGTTGATTTGTATGGTTGAGTCAGACATAATCCCACATTCCTACTAGACACTTTGAGCTCATTCTATGATAACCCCAGTCTTCAGGTTAACCTTGCAAAGACAAAGATTATGGCCTTCAATAGTTCTAAGAAAGAGGCATCTGATATTGTTCTCACCTTTAAATGTCAAAAGGTAGAAATGGTGACATCTTACACTTACCTTGGAGTTGTATTCTTTGGCCAATTTTTTTAGCTTTATCTTGACACCATAATGAAGGTTGAGTAGAGGATATGCATTTTTAGCAACCTTGGACAGAAAACGTTTCTAACTTCAATTTTAGGGTTTCAGGGATGAGACTAACCTCTTTCACACCTTGGTAGCACCTTCTTTCCTTTACGGTTGTGAGGTTTGGAGCCCATACCTAAGCCAAACAAGTTAGAGCCACACTGAGAGGATGCTTATTACTATGCTCCCAAAACATGTACATGCAAAGAAAATGTTTCTGCACTCATCATGATTTTCTATGCATTGTGTTGCATAGGATTTGATGCATGTCATATTCTAACTCAGGCCTATAATAGATATCCTCACCTAGCTCTCCAATCTGCCAAGCTTCTTGCTAGACAAATGGTCTCAAATAGTTTGCATGCTAGTGCTTCTTTCCAACTTTTAAACTGTGATATTGAGTTCTGTGCACCCAGCTCACTGAAAGGGATATTAATAGAGATATCATAATAGGCACGTACAAAGCTGATATGTGCATAGATTGTAGTGACAGATGAAACAGAGAGAAATGCTAAAGAATCATTCACAAGAGAGAAATGCTGAAGAAACATTGGCGAGTTGTGCACACTGTATACTCTACATTTCATTAGGTATATATAGGAGTTAAAAATTGGTGGACGAGGATATTTTGTGTAGTGGTAGATGAGACATTGTCTTTGGTTGAGTTTTCTATGATAAATTTTACAATGTGGTAGTTGAGGTAGGTGAGATATATAAAATATAAAAATACAAATACATCTTGGACTAAGTCTCATCATTTACTCCTTTCTTAGAGAAAATTAGCCTCAATTTCTTTTTTGAGTGAGGAAGTTGTTGCTCAAAAGTTCATCAGGTTAGCATGGGTGGGTAGGTTCCGTTTCGACCAACCAAGTAAGTCGTCATTTTCCACTACGTAGTAGTTTTGGTTCAAACATTAAGTGGAGTATCTTCAAGCAAAGGCTGCTGAAAACCTGAAATGGTTGCATCTGGACATGTCACTGATGTAGGAACACGATAATAAACAGATATAACTAGAGAGAATAATAAATGTCACATATTTTATTGATCAAGTGCATTCATAGGAGCCTGATATCGCCTTCCTGACATACTTTAATATTACATTGGTTACATGGCACTTATAAAATGGCCATATTACATAAAAATCTATTTTTTCTTGTTATATTCTAACACCTACCCTTAACATGAAAATAATATTCTCAACTTATTATTTTGCTCATTACAAGACTCAAAACTTTACAATTCAATTTTTTTTAAAAGGGAGAAATGCAACTAAAAGCTACAAAATCTAAAGACCTGTTAGCACAAATTTCCACCCTCCAATTGAGCTGATATAACCTGTTATTACAGCGATGGAAACTTGGCTAATTCAAGGAGAAAAACCCCGAATTGTCACAGGCTAGACCCCTCTCCATTTGGGCTAGTGCTTGCTAGCTTCATGGGGGAGTCCCTAAGGTGATTTACCACTATCCTAAGTCTGATTTTCTGCATTTAATGACAATAAACAGCCGCTGTTGTGTTTTGGAGAGTGTGTTAAAACTGTCCAAAACAAGGGGAAAATATAGTTTGTTTGCTTTGAGGGATTCTGCAGGGTTAGCACACGAAATATGGATGAGAAATAGAGAAAGAAACTACTCAAAAGATCAATAAAAACCACATTGAATAGTAAGAAAAGAGACTAATCTAATTGCAAAATTTATGAAGTACCGTCAAGAAATAAGGTTAGAACACAAACACAAAAATTCTTTATTGATAGGCTTGCAATAGAGTTGGTTGTGCCACAATTGACAAGTCCACAACTGGTACAATGATCACTTTGCTCAAAGAAGAGTAACCAGACTAAGAACGAGAGAGAAGAATGAGAGAGAGAAAGTATGCTAGCAGCTGCAATATCCAACCAATAACCAATGAAGACCATCCAATATATAGGAGAGGAGTGTGAATAAAATAGGAGTTAATGCGCATGAGGGAATAAGTGTGAGTGAGAAATTTAGGAATTAATGCGCATGAGGGAATAAGTTTGAGTGAGTAATGCGTATGGGTGAGTTATGAGTGAGAGTGCAGGGAGGAAAATTTTAGCTTTCTTACACATGTTAGATTGCTAAATTTGGCTAAGGGATGAGGGAGTTATGAGTTAAAGGGAAATTCGCGCTATTTTTTAGGGATTTCCTAAAATTTAGGAATTTTGCATTTAAAAGCAATTTAGGGAGAATTTTTAAAAACTGGTTGCATGGAAAGTGAGAATATGGAAAGTGAGAGGAATAGAGTGAGAAAAATTAGTTTTGAGTGGCTAAACTTTCTCCAGACAATGCCACCTCACCCATGCGCCACCTCTTTAGCTTAATTAATTCTCATTTAATACATAATCCTTGGAAAATGCGCCCTTGGTCCATGATTCCATGTAGATGCCACATCATCTTGATACTCAGTCACACGTCGAAATTTGAGCTTGCCACTTGTCACTGCTGGAGATGACGATGACTGCTAAAAATAGAAATTTTCAAAAATAGCCCTTCGGTCTCAAAACTTTGCAACTTGTCGAAACTGACCCAAACTCTCCACAAATGCATGGAATGACTAGGATACCACCATCATGTGTCCACTGCTAAAAATAGACACTGCTAAAAGTAGAAAGTCCTCGCTTGTCCATGATATTATACTTATTGGATTTGATTTTCCACAAGGAATTTGAATCCGCAATCAGAATTGACATGTGAGCCTTGGTGCTCAACCTGTTAAAAATAAAAATATGTGCCAAATCATCTCGGAAAAGGCCCAAAAGACTCAGAATGTCTCAAGGATCAATAATATGTTCTCAAAATCTGAATCCGGGGCCTGGAGCTCAAACTTCTAAAAATAGAAAGTTCTTGCATATCACCCGGAAAAGTGCTATCAGGCCTAGAATCATGCAAGGACTATCCTTGTGTACTTAGAAACCAAGCTAACTCAGACACCTGTGTATGCATACATCTTTCTCAAATGCATGAGAAAACAAGCTAACTCTAACTCTGAACAAAATAACCTTGTACCGATCATATACCTGCCTCTGATGGGAACCAACCTCTTGCTCAACACAAGTGCTAAATTCTAGGAGAATCTTAGAATGCCAACCAAAATAGTGCATGCTGGCTCTTAAGCCGCAAGATTTTCAAGGGTGAAAATCTAGGGGTTAACAATGGCGACTCAAGGGGACGGGATTCCCCTATGGGATGTCGAGAACCATATGAATCTMTGTATCTATAAGAACACTTCTATGTGACAACTTTGTATGATGTACTGCTGATGCTCTGAAAATATATGTACCAAAATGTACCCCTATAAATGTCTGGAAGGAAAGAAGGTCCTGTTAGTTGACAAAGTAGACCCTGAAAGCTGACCTGTGATACCAAATCCTGTCCAATGGGCCATGGAGTCAAATCAATATAACACCTCCCACTGATACACTGAAATACAAGGGGTCTCATCCAAATCCGCTATTTGCTACCATCCAATGTGTACACTCCTCCCCGAGGTAAAAATGTGGCGATGTTGACACAAATGAGAGAGTCACTTAATCGGATGCCAATACTGTAAACACGTGTCAAGTGTGAATGAATACCACCAATAATGACAGTGGGTCCTATGGTACGAGCACAACCTGTCACTGTGAAAAATGTTCTAAAGTCGAATAATGACAAGGATCATCCAATCAAGACCCAATGATACTCAGCCTTGTCGGATGCGAGATAGCTGCCAATGAGGATAACGGCTACCAAGGTGCTCTACTTCTGGGTCATTCGTAGATAATGTGTCGAAGTCGATATAGGATGACCTGCTGAAAAGAAGAGCAATGATGTCTCTCTTCCCTTAGCGCGAAGTGATAACTCAAGAAGATCAAGATGAAAGTGTTGAAATAATGTAACTGCAAAGTGTATTCTAATTATTATTTGATATATTATTCATTGGATCAATCCCCATTGTGGATTGATCATGTCGGCTACTGTAAAGGACCAAATCCCCTTTTGTGGTTTGGTCATAATGTAATTG
>SNQJ01S0009424.1:115109-131658 GCA_010110895.2 Picea sitchensis | reverse complement strand
ACATCAACAAGAGATTCTACATTATGCCAAGATTACCTCTGAATATTACCTATGGTAGCTTTCAAATAACTTCAACATGTCACCCTTGTGACTTCACAACCAATGCATTCAAGGCCCGTGGGTAGTTCTCAAATAACTACAACATGTCCCCAGGACATCCACTACCCTGCAATGCATCAATACCTGATGTGCTACGAACCCTTACCTCCTAATTCACCAGAAGACATTTACCGTGAAGAGGTAGAAAATCGCTCTAACGTTGGGAGTGTTGCTACTCCTTTGTTAGAAAATCCTGAAAGCGCCTTGGTTACGGTTGAGGATCCCATTCCTCATACTACCCATGTGTTAGAAGCTCCTATCGAACCACTCCTTGTTCGATTGGCTTGTTCGGTAACATAATAGAAGAGGAAGTTCAACGCTTGCCATTGAGGCCATATACCAAAACACAGATGGAAGACACAGAACGTGATTATGATGAGTACATAACTCATGTCTGGTCTCCTGGCATGGTAAATCCACAACATACACTTGTTCGTTCCATATGGAGGACTCCATCGAGACGTGATCTTTATGAACATTTTAACTTTAGTCGACCACCTCTTGATCCTCATGACCCTCTTGCCTCTACTGTTGCTAAGGCAAGACCATCCGGTCAGACTATTGATCGTCCCATCGAACAAGTAGTCAATCATACTGCTAGGTCGACACAAATCCAACTTAATGTTGGAGTCTTAACATCTAATCATGCACAAGGTACTTCGACCGTCACTCCCACCACTACACCTTTTCACACTACAACTCCTTATGTTCCACAGAATCTCGTCAGAACACCTTTACATCAGAGAATGCAGACCCTTGCCATACACACACAATCAACTGTGGGACAAATCCCGACTGGGGGGAAACCATCATCTAGTGGGCCTGTCCCTCCTGGGGAACAACCACCCTTGCACATACCTACCGGGGGACAACCCCCTTTTATTGGTCAAACCACAGTTGTCACACAACCTATGGCAGGGGGGCAACCCTCTTTTTCCGGAAACCCTTCACAACCCTGGGGAGTACCTCAAGGAGGTACGTTTAATCAACCTTACCAAGGGGGGAAATCATACCATAAACCACAAGGAGGAGTACCAAATCCCGTTCCTTCCAGATTATATTTTGGACAACCTTATCCGGGTGTCCCAAATCCCACCTGGGGTCCTCAAGGAGAACAACCTTATCCTCCCCAAGGGTCTCATGTTTTCCCTCCACAGTGATCTGAAAATGGAATGGATATGTTTTCCAATATATCTTTAAAATGAAGAAGACTTATCTCTTTAAATTGCAAGTGTATAAATGGTAAGTATTTGGGTAATTGGATCAAGTTACTAACACATGAGTTTTACTTAAACAGGAGCATCATATAAGACAGATAAAAGCCATCAATAATGAACACATAACACAACAAATGATAAAGGAGTTCACCCCTCTCTTGGGCTACATCTCCTGGTTCAACTTCCCTTGGATAATTTTCATTATGCTTAAAAAGTGCTCTTGCAATGCTCATAATACAAAATAGATGGCTCCAATGGCTTTAGAATGTCCAAAAACCCCTAGCTGGGTTTTTTCAGCACCTGGTTTGGCCAAAAAATGAAGAAGTTACACCTCATGGAAGTTTTCCTCTTCAAGCTTGTTGTACTTGCTCGCCAAACACACCTGTGAATGACCAACCTAGCTCCCACAACGTTCCTAGGCCTAAAACCCAACACACACGTGCATCCCGCAAAATCATGCATTTTGTCGAACAATTAGCGTGAATAGCGCCCCTTAGAGCGAGGGTGCTGGTCGCATGGGGGGGCATATGGCCACGTCCCAGCACCTATCTCGGGCCCGTTTTCAAGAGTGAGTGTGGTATTTACAAGTGGTGGGCGCGTGGCAACGACCGTTGGTCTGTTAAACCCCCGCGCCAAACGTTACAGAGTGGTCTTATGGAAACTGTGTGTAAAGTGGTAAGAACCACGGGCTAAACCTCTGTAATGGTCCACACGCCAAAAATTAAATGGAGTGGACATATGATACGGTTACATGGTATAGTGTATGAGCTGGGGGCCGGGGCTAGGCCCCAACCCTTTACTCTGCCACCCAAACTTTTAATGCAATTCAAATATTTAATTCAAACTACATATGTTAAGAACCATCATGGGCGGGCTGGTAGCTAGGCCCTACCAAATCATTACCCCCCCCCTGCCCGGAGGTCGCAGGTTCGACTCCTATGGAGTCATAACTTTTACCAAAGGACAACCACTTGGAGGGTGCCACGTGGCAGCCCACAATTAGGCCACGTGGCACCATAACATTTTCCCACCAGAAATGACACTTGTCACAATATGGTTCACCTACGTTTGCCACCAAGCCTGCTGAGTTAGCATTCCAACTCATCTTCCATGTGATTGTATGACCATTACAGTCAACTGCCACGTCATCACTGTATGGACTGCAAAGTCAACAAAATTTTGCCTGTTTGGCAAAATGAATAGAACATAATATCTTGCTCATACGACGTCTGTTTGAGCCCGTTCAAGTTGTGTTGGGTTCATAACGACGAGGCCTACACACATGTTTGCTTTGAAGCGATTCTGAGCACTTTGATTTTTGAGCAAAATTTGATCCCTTGGATCACACCTCCCCATTGGGAAGTTTTTGGACCTTCAAAAGACTACTTTTAGTCAAACTGAAGATGAAGGTACAGTTCCCTCACCCTTCCAATCTCAATCCACTTGGCCTTTCATGAATTTGTGCCTTTAAGACCAACACGAAACTTGTCATTTCTTGTCTTGTTCTTGGCTTGGCTCTTTCTCAACTATTCTTGAACGATTTGCTATAAAAATTGAACTTGTTCAATGAACTTCTCGGTCTGATTATAAACAGGTTGAAATTAGTGTAGATGTTCATCCCAAAACTTAGGATGCTTGTTTTGCAAACTAGCCACCGTCTCACCCACACCAAAATGGCCAACAACAAGAGAAGAATGTGCTTCCCTTATATTGTTGACTCTTTCACCCTGTGAAAAACATAGCTTGCCAAGATAAAAAAGTTTACCATGCACATAGGAATCCCATTCCTCAACTTGGTTAGTACGACATAAAGTTGCATAAACATTTTTTACATAAGCATCTACAACACACTGTTCCAAATAGCTCTCATGCATGATAAGATTATGCTTAAAAATAACTAAAGGACTAACAATAGGCCTAGTAAGCATATCAACAACTTTGTCATAAAAGTCTTTCTTATACCTTATCATCAAGTGGAAAACATAGCTTGTCAAGGCATGTAATGGAGCTTTCTTTTCTTTCAAAGCTTTCTTCCATATGTTTCCTTCAACAATCATATTTGTAGTCTTGTTCAAGGCTCTGAAATCTAACCAAATACGCCATATACAATCTTTCTCTGGTACCAAACCAATTGGTGACCTGCATGGCGAAGTGCTTGGTTTGAAGACCCATTTATCAAGCAACTCTTGGGCTTGTTTTCTGATTTCAACATTCTCCATGTCTAACATCCTGCACATGTTAATGTTTGGAAGAGGACCTCCTTGCTACAATAGAATCTCTTGTTGGATACCCCTTTTAGGAGGCAATCCCCTTGGTTCCTGAAACATCTCAATATTTTTGTTATCAACCTCATATAAAATCAGATTGTAACTTTGTATCACATCCTTTGAGAACTTATTCTTCATCATTGTCTTTGGGTTTAATCATCAAAAGTACAAGCTTCTTACTAGCATTGACTAGTCTCTTCATTTGTCCAGCATTTGTAAGTGACAAATTCATCTTCTTTGTATGTGCTCTAACAATGTACTCAACTCCATTTTTAAACAAATGATACTTATTCTCATGATGATGGAAGATGGCTCTCCTATCATATAAGTATGGGATTCCCAACCCAATAACACAAATATCCAATGGAATAACATCAAGCTCTACCTCATCTATATAGTTTGTAGTGATGGCAAATCTAAGTTTACACCTTCTTGTCACATATCCAACCTAAAGGGCATGGTTTAGGATGAGGAGTAGTTTCCAAATCTAGTTTCTTGACAATGTCTTCAGAAATAAGGTTTTCTTGTGATCATGTATCAAAGAGAGTATCTACCGTGGTATGTTTTGAAATTACCCTTATGTGGAAAAGCTCTATCCTTTCTTTTTCATGTTGAGTTTCATCGATGACATAATTTGAAGAACTAGTGCTAGAAATAGAATTCTTACCTGTAAACCCATGGCTGTGATTTTGTTTCATCTTCCGAATCAGATTTTAAATCTTGTTGTACAGTTGCAACAATGTTTGATTTCTCGTTGTTGTTGAAATTTTTGGGTCTCTTTTTAGGATGAAGTTTCCAACAATAGTCTTCATCATTGCCATCCTTTGAACAATGTTTACATGAGAGTTTCTCTCTCTCTTTCTTGACTAAAGCATTTTTCTTTCCATTTCCTTCAAACTTTCTCTTTCCCTTGTCTCCATTAAAAGACTTCTTGCTTCCCTCTTGAGGTTCATTCCTTCCCCTTGCCTCTAAATGAGTTGCCTGCACACATACTTCATCTATTTTTGAACAGTTAAACATAAGTATTGTATGCCTCAAGTAGCTATGCAAACCTCCAATATATTTGAGTAAAGTTTCTTGATAAGACAAATCTGTACCCTAAACCAAAGCTCTTCTCCTAAATTCTTGAGTGAAACTTTGCACATCTTGTCCTTTAGCTTGCCTAAAGTTTTTCCAATCCATAATAGTTTTCTGTATGTATGCTAATGGATAAAATTGTCTTTTAATTGCAACAATACAATCATTCCAAGAGGATAAAAATTTACCATGTTTCTTCATGTCATCTTGAGTTTTGGCTTCCCACCAAATGAGTGCTGCACTGTCCAATCTTAAAGAAACAAGTTGAATCTTAGTTTCATAATCTGTGATTTTTTGTATCCTACAATACACTTCAATCTGACAAATCTAGTTATCTAATTTCTCATCATTTACCTCTCCATTGTACATAGGAAATTCAAACTTAATATTAAGCTTTAGAAAATGAGTTTGTAAAGGAGTTTTACCATGTTCTTTTGGAGAATTTGGAGGTGGTTGTGAAATGGTGGAAGAGGTGGAAGATGGAGGTGAAGGAGGTGGAGAACCACCACTCCCTCCATTTCCCTTTGGAGTTTTATCACCACTGTCTCCATTGCCCTTTTGAGGGTTGGAGCTTTCACCTTGCAATCTTGCATTTCTTTCTTCAAAAAAACCTTTGACCATCTCAGTCATATCATAGAAATATTTTTTGAAATTTTCCTCCTCTCAAGGAAGAGTTCCATGACTCTCCTCATGAGCCATACTTGGTGAATATCTCCTTGAAGCTTGAGGTGATTTGATAGTTCTCCTTCTTGACAGTTGAGAACTTGGCTCTACAAGTTGACTTTCTCCTCTTGTGAGCTTCAACCTTGTAAGCATCAGAAAAACAAAACTTGCAAACAATCAAGCCTTTAGAAACCTATGCTCTGATAGCAACTGATCTGAAAATGGAATGGATATGTTTTCCAATAGATCTTTAAAATGAAGAAGATTTATCTCTTTAAATTGCAAGTGTATAAATGGTATGTGTTTGGGTAATTGGATCAAGTTACTAACACATAAGTTCAATGAGTTTTACTTAAACATGAGCAACATATCAGACATATAAAAACCATCAATAATGAACACATAACACAACAAATGATAAAGGAGTTCACCCCTCTTGGGAAACATCTCCTGGTCCAGCTTCCCTTGGATCATTTTCATTATGCTTAAAAAGTCTCTTATAGTTCTCAGAATACAAAATTGATGGCTCCAACGGCTTCAAAACGTCCAAAAACCCCTAGCTGGGCTTTTTCGGCACCTGGTTTGGCCAAAAAATGAAGAATTTACACCTCCTAAAAGTTTTCCCCTTCAAGCTTGTTGTACCTGCTCACCAAAATACACCTGTGAATGACCAACCTGGCTCCCGCATGTTAAGGTTTAAGCTATTATTAGAGTTCTTTTCATTTCACTAGATAACAATAACATAAGATATTGTCACTGAGAAATACACAATCACAAGAGACACATCATTTATCCTGGGAAACCCTCATGGGGGAGAAAACCCAACAAAACTTCCTTATTATAGATAGCCAATACAATGCCAAGAGATAACTCAAACAAATACAAAAAGTCCTCTCCCAAGAATGCGCCTCTCGCTCGCTCTCTCTCTTCTCCAACTGCAGCTCCGAAACTTGTTTCTCAATGAACAAGTGAGTGTGTGTTTAAGTGAGGCACTAGCCTCCTTATTTATACAACTCTGGCATGTGTGGAGGTGTATTTTCACTGGCAGGGACGACTTCTCAATATGGGTGGTTATAACCACCTTTAATATATTCTGGGTCTGACTTCTTATTATGCCTATTAAAATTATGTTTTGACCAATCCGCAAAAGGGGATTTGGTCTTTTACAATAACCGACATGATCAATCCGTAATAGGGGACTGATCTAATGAATAATACAACAATAATAATTAGAATACACTTTGCAGTTACATTATTTCAACACTCCCCCTTAACAAGAAGGGTATTCTACAACAACATTAGGCAAGAGAGAGGACAACATCATCAACAACATCAGGTGGGTGAGAGGACAACATCATCAATATCATCTTGGAACATTGACTGACATATCTATAAATCATCAGAATTTTTTCTCATCAACAACATCCTCATTCTCAGTGGAATGAAATCATCATCTGCATCAATATGAATTAGTATAAAACTAATACATCATCATCACAACACGAGGCTGGTCACATCATCACAACACGAGGCTGGCTCATCATCACAGCACGAGGCTGGCACACTACACAACAATTAAGCTGGAATCACAATACTAGACTGGCTTTACGTCACAACAATTAAGTTGGAAGCACAATACTAGGCTGGCTTTACGTCACAACAATTTAGCTGGAAGCACGGTACGAGACTGGATTTACATCACAACAATTAAGATGGAAGTAGAGTACTAGGCATATCTCAACACAACAATTAAGTTGGAAGCACAGAACTAGACTGGCTTTACGTCACAACAATTAAGCTAGAAGCACAGTACTAGGCATATCTCAACACAACAATTAAGCTGGAAACACAGAACTAGACTGGCTTTACGTCACATCAATTAAGCTAGAAGCACAGTACTAGGCATATCTCAACACAACAATTAAGCCCGAAGCACAAAACTAGACTGGCTTTACGTCACATCAATTAAGCTAGAAGCACAGTACTAGCCTGGCATATCTCAACACTACTCCCCCTTTCGAGGGAGGTTCTTTCGGACTATACCAAGCTTATCTCGAAAGTGCTCAAACTTTACACGAGATAGAGGCTTGGTCAACACATCGACAACCTGTTCATCTGTGCTAACATATTGGAGCTTTATGGCTCCTCTCTACACAGTGTCACGGATGTAATGATATCAGATCTCTATGTGCTTCGACTTGTCATGAAATACATGATTCTCTGTCATCTTTATGCAACTCTGGTTGTCACATAGGATCGTGGTTTCTTTCATCTCTAGGTCGAACAGACCGGTCAACAACTTTCGAAGCCATATAGCTTTGCAACTGGTAGAACATACAACAATGTATTCTGCTTCCATTGTACTGAGAGAAATGTTGGATCGCTTCCTACTCTGCCATGAGATCATGGTTGATCCCAAACTGAAACAACATCCTGAAGTTCTCTTCCTATCAGAGACACTTCCATCCCAATCTGAATCAGTGTACCCACTCAGTGTGAAATCATGATCTCCATCATAGCTGAGACCACAATCTAATGTACTCTCAAGGTATCTCATCACATGTTTTGCAGAAACTAGGTGAACATGTCTGGGTTCTACCAGAAACAGACTCAAGGTGTTCACGACAAAACATATATCTAGTTTGGTGTTCGTCAGGTACATCAACGATCCAATGATCTGTCTATACAGCGTGGCATCAATCAATTTTAACGAAGTGTCGACCAGTAGATTCAGCTTCGCTTCCATGGGTGTATTCATGGACTTGAACTCTAACATGTCAAATCTCTTCAGGATTTTGACTGCATACTTCCCTTGGTTAAGGAAGATTCTCTCTAGAGTCTGCCATACCTCAAGACCTAAGAAATAATGCATTAGGCCAAGGTATTTCATCTCAAATTCTGAAGCGAGCTTCTTCTTACATTCGGTGATGAAATTTTCTTCTCTAGTTAAGAATAAGTCATCCACATACAACAACAATATCACCGACTCATCGTTCATAACCTTGAAGTAGAGGTTAGAATCAACTTTACTCTTGGTAAAGCCCAAGCTCGTCAGAAAACTGTCTATCCTGCCATACCAATCTCTAGGAGCTTTCTTCAATCCGTACAGAGCCTTCTTCAACTTGCAGACATGAGTCTTCCTGTCTTCAACTTCAAATCCTTGAGGTTTCTCTATATACACTTCTTCTTCAATGACACCATTTAGGAAAGCTGTCTTTACGTCCATCTGGTGCAACTTTCACTTCATCTTAGCTTCAATGGATATGATGGTTTTGATCGAAGTGTATCTGGCTATAGCAGCGGATGCCTCTTCATAGTCAATGCCTTCCTTTTGAGAAAAGCCACGAGCGACAAATCTTGCTTTATACTTCTCAATACTTCCACCAACAACATGTTTTATTTTGAAGAGCCATTTGGAAGATACCACATCCTTTCTCTTCGGTCTGGGAACTATTTCCCATACATCATTGTTTATTATGGATTGGTATTCTTCTGTCATGGCATTTGCCCATTCTTTCTCCTGAATGGCTTCTTCAAAGCAGGTGGGCTCCTTTTCTAGGAGATCACACATCAAAGCCATATAACTGGAGAATGGCTTATGTCTCTTCACCTGTCACGTGGTTCCTTCGGGAACACCATACTTCTCTCCATCTTGAATAAGATCCCTAGCCTAAGCAGGCTTTCTCTTACGGGAGATCGTCATCTAAGGAGGTTCTTGAAATTCTACTATGTCATGATCTTCTGGAATTTCCTCATCAGGGGAAGCTACGACTTCCCTCACTGGTTCTGCAACTCTGGGAACCTCCCTCACTGAGTCTGTAACTCTAGGAGCTATAGGTTCCTCTTCATATACTTCTTCAATCTAGCATCTTCTCGGTTTCTTGAGCGTTGCATCTTCATCAAAGGTCACATCCCTGCTGATCTCAATGTGATGGTGACCTGGTATATAAATCCGGAAGGCCCTGGAGACCTCACAGTATCCCACAAATATTCCCTTCTTTCCTGAGGGTTCCAACCCCGATGTAATATCCCCGTCATACCTTCCTCGTCTCCTATCGGGAAATTCCTTATCGGGAAATCGAAACTTACGATGTCGTAAGTTGCTTACCTCTCGTATCCCCAATTCCCGAACTCCGATGGCACCTTCTGCACCCTTTAGCTCCTCAGGCTAACTCTCTCGCATGTGACCTGCTGGCCCACAAGATTTCGATCCTTCCCTTATCGGGGTTTCGCACTTCGGGGATTTGGAATGCGCGAAACTCACACCCCTTGGATTTCCGATTCTCCGATTTCCGACGCCACCTGGCGTTATCTCCAGCGAGGGTTGACCTTCTTGACACCTGTTCCCCCCCCTGAAGGCTATGAATATGGGGCCATCGCGTTTCGGGACTTCGCGAATTCTCTTGCCATGAGTTTCTCATCCCCGAGAATCCCGAAATGCCGAACCCCGACTCCTGTAGATCCTTGGACACGTGCCCTTCAGATCAACGGCTTTGATCAATTCGGGAAATCGCAGATCGCGATTTCAACATATGAAATACGCTTGATTCCGGAAATCCCAAAATGCCGAATCCCGACTCCTCGGGATCTCTCGCCACGCGTCCCTCCGATCAACGACTCCGACCACGTCGGGAAATCGCTAATCGCAATTTCAATTGCAAGAGTTTTTCAACTCCAGGAACCCCGATGCCTCCAAACGCCGACTTGCAAGGATCTTCCGCCACGTGTCCCCGCTGATGAACGGTCCAAAACGCTCGTCGGGAAATCGTGGATCGCGACTTCTTGATGCGATATTTCTACGTCCTCGGAAACTCCGATATCCCGATGGACTGAACCCCGACGCTACCTGACTTCTTGCCATGTGTCCTTATGAGCCCTCGATGTCGCGAATATCCCGGTGACCCCTCCGGGATTCTATCCTGCTTCGGAGCTTAACCACTGCACAACTTCTCAAGATCTGACGGCCGACGGGATTTCGCACTTTTCCTCTGTGAATCCTGACCGACGATTTCTTCTTCTCCTTCTTATAGGCTTCTGGCACGGAATTTCCTGTGCAGTCTTCGATAAGGATATTTCGAAGATGCTATGGCTCCTGAGCTTTCTCCCACTCCGATTCCTCAGAGAAACTTACGCGCCTTCCTTGCGCTCAACATTCAATAACTTCCCAAGTGTTGAATCCTTCAGACCCTGCGCACTCCTGCAGCAGCAGTCTTAGTAACCCACTTTCACTTTTGAGGGTTCTGAGAACAAAAGTTTAACTCCCGAGCCTTCTGCCAACGCACTCCTTGCGGGCGACTCAACTGCACTCCTTGCAGGAATCCTTGCTCAAAGAGGAAACAGTTGTACCTCACTTCACCTACTCTCAGACTTCTATCTTAACACATGAAGTCATTCACATACACAGCATAACAAATGCATACAGGAAGTAATACTCAGAGCAATTAACACACATACATGGAGAATAACACAACAACCATGAATCTGAATCAACTTCTTCTATTAATTCATGATCTGTACATGGGTGTCTTCTACAACTCTCTCTCTCTATTCTCCTATGCTCTTTCTTGATAATAATCTATCTATTTCCCGCTACAATCATCCAATTGAGGGTGTCTATAGTCGGTTTTCCCTCCTCCTTCTAGAACTATCTAATCTAGAATTTAATTCTATCTGCCTGCAACTACTACTATAAATGCCTCTGATTATCTCAGACGAGAGCGTATGGCTCGAGGTCTGATTACATTCTTTGCAAGGCGCCTAAAATAAATGGTCTCATTTATGTTTAGCGCGTCAACTCCAAGGGAAAATTTTGAAAATTCGAAAACTTGCGCTGGACGTCTTCCAGCTGACTTCCACTTCCACATTGGTTTCTTGTCGTGAGGGATGCTCCTGCATCATACTCCCTCGCTTGAAAATTTGCATGGGCTCCTGTCCATGAGCTCCTGCACGGTATGCCCATGCTTCTGAATCTCTGCTTCAGTCTCCCAGCTGGCATCTTCAACTGGATGACCCTTCCACTTAACTAAATATTCAAAATATTCTTTCCTTCTGGTTTTCTTACCCACTCGTTTGTTCAGTATCTGCTCCATCTGTGGCTTCTCTGCAACTGGCATCTGCTTCTGCCACCGGACCTCTGGTTGATCCTCACCTTCTACTCCTGCTTCATCAGCTTTATATGGATATAAATCCGAAACATTAAATATCAGAGATATTCCAATACCATCTGGTAACTCAATTTCATAAGCATTTTGTCCCATCTTTTTCAAGACCTTACATGGCCCAATTTTCTTCATATTCATCTTGTTGTATGTTCCTCTCGGGAACCTTTCTTTCCTCAAATGTGCCAGAACCAGATCACCAAATTCAAACTGAAGTTGCCTCCGCTGTTGATCTGCTCTGCATTTGTACTCCTGATTTGACTTCAATAGTCGTTCTTTCACCTGACTGTGAAGCTCTTTCATTGCTTCAGCGAATTCTCCTGCACTAGCACTGCTAGTATCAGTCTATTCTGAATCCCTCAATTCAGAAACTCCTCTTGGTTGCATTCCATATACAATCTGAAATGGACTTTTTCCTGTGCTCCTGTTCACTGAATCGTTGTAAGCAAACTCTACTTGTGGTAATATGGTATCCCAGTTGCTATGGTGCTCTGTCACCAAGCTCCTCAACAAATTTCCCAGACTTCTGTTGACCACTTCTGTTTGTCCATCCGTCTGAGGGTGATAAGCAGAACTAAACATCAAATTAGTTCCGAGCTTCTTCCATAATGTTCTCCAGAAATGCCCTATGAATTTTGCGTCCCTGTCTGAGACTATGCTTTTTGGCAATCCATGGAGTCGAACAATCTCCTTGAAAAACAAATTTGCGATGTGAGTCGCATCGCTGGTCTTTTGACATCGGATAAAATGTGCCATTTTAGAAAACCTGTCAACTACCACAAATATTGAATCAACACCCCTTTGTGTCCTTGGCAATCCCAATATAAAATCCATGCTAATTTCGTCCCACGACCTCTCTGGTATGGGCAAGGGTTGATAAAAACCCGCATTCTGTTTCCTTCCCTTTGAATGCTGGCAAATCCTGCATCTGTCCACAAATTTCTTGAATTCTGACCGCATTCCTGGCCAAAAGTATGACTCGCTCAGCTTAGCAAATGTCTTATCATGGCCATAATGTCCGRCCAATCCTCCACTGTGCTTTTCCTTCACCAAGTTCTCTCTCATGGAGCAATTTGGAATACATAATTGATTTCCCTTGAACAACAATCCGTCCTGGATCACATACTCTATCCACTGACTCCTGTCTCTGAGAACTAGACTCTCAGTTGCTTCATAAGCTTCCTTGAAATCTGAATCATTTGCATACATGTCCTTAAGATCATCAAAGCCTAACGTCCTGAATTTGAACTCCTGCAACATCAAACTTTTCCTGCTCAAAGCATCAACAAATTTGTTAGCAGTACCAGAAATATGTTTTAATACAAAAGTGAAATTTTGCATGTATTCTACCCATTTAACATGCCTCTGGTTCAACTTTTCTTGTTGAGTCACATATTGTAATGCATGGTTATCACTATATAAAACAAATTCCTTCGGAACCAAATAGTGCCTCCACTTCTTCAATGCCTGTATGATGGCATAGAATTCTTTATCATATGTGGAGTATTTCTCCTTTGCTTCATTCAACTTCTCGCTGAAATATGCAATCGACCTATCTTCCTGACTCAGGACCGCTCCAATTGCAAACCCGCTTGCATCACATTTCACCTGGAATGTCCTTTGAAAATCTGGTAACACCAGGATTGGTTGTGCTGTAATCTTTCGTTTCAACAAGTTGAAACTCTTCTCAGCCTCTTTCGTCCAGTGAAAAGATTTATGTCTTTTCTTCACTGTATCCATCATTGCTGCACTAATTCCACTGAAATTTCTAATGAATTTTCTGTAGAAACTAGCTAATCCATGAAAAATCCTCACCTCAAATATGTTTCTTGGTGATGGCCAATTCTTGATTACCTCCACCTTATCTGGATCCATCCTCAACTCATTTGCAGATATAACGAATCCCAAATAAATGAGTTTTGTCTTCAGGAATGAGGACTTCTTCATGTTAATCAACAACTTCTCCTGCTGTAATCTCTTCATCACAATAGCTAAATGCTTCAAGTGTTCAACTTTTGTCTTGCTGAAGACCAATATGTCATCCAGATATACGATGACAAATTTCCCAATGAACTCCTTCAGGACTTCATTCATCAACCTCATAAAGGTACTTGGTGCATTCATCAAGCCAAACGGCATGACAAGCCATTCGTACAAACCTTCGTTTGTCTTGAATGCTGTTTTCCATTCGTCACCTTCTCTCATACGAATCTGATGATATCCACTCTTTAAATCTATTTTTGAAAAACAAAATTCTCCACTTAAGCAATCCATCAAATCATCCATTCTTGGCAATGGGAATCTATACCTGATAGTTATCTTGTTGATGGCTTTCGAATCAGTGCACATCCTCCAGCCTCCGTCTTTCTTCGGACTGAGTACTGTTGGAATAGCACACGGACTCAAGCTTTCCCTGACCAAGCCTTTGTCCAACAACTCCTGGACTTGTCTTTTAACTTCTTCATTCTCCTGCGGTGTCAACCTGTACGCGACTTTGTTTGGTAAACTAGCCCCTGGTATGAGATCAATGTGATGGTTCATGCTCCTCATCGGTGGCAACGAACGAGGTAGTTCATCCACTACAATATCAGGGAACTCTTCCAGTAGTTCCCGAAATTCTTCTGGCAAATCGTCCACTCTTGTGCTAGTCAGAACAATTCTCGGTTTTTTGACCACAAGGAATTGTGGATCCTCCTTCTTCTTAACTTCTGTAAGAAGTTCCTTCCCACTCATCAGAAGTACTCTGTTGCTTACCTCCGGCTTCACCTCTTTATCTTCAATTGGACACAGCATATGGGTCCTCCCATTCCTCTCCAGGGTATATGTATTCTTCCTCCCATCATGGATCACATTCCTATCATATTGCCATGGTCTACCCAGCAATAAATGACAGACATCCATAGGAATAACATCACATAAGATTCTATCATTATACCCTCCTATCTTAATGTCAACTAAGCACTGTCTAGTGACATTTACCTGATGTCCCTTTTGTAGCCATGAAACTTTGTATGGATTCGGGTGATCGGTTGTCTCCAACTCCAGCCTCTCCACCATCTCGGTTGAAACGAGATTGTCTGTGCTTCCGCTGTCCACGATGACCTTGCATGCCCAACCTTTGGTCTTGCAAGGAGTTCTAAAAGGACTGTTCCTTTGTGCTGAGGTTTCCATTCCCTTTTCTGGCGTCAAAAGGACTTTTCGCATCACCAACGATCTTCCGTCCTCAGCGTACTCTGCCTCAACATCTCGCCTCTGTGCCTCGGCGATGTGAGTCTCTCCTCCATCCTTCTTTCTATCTGGACAATCGACTGACTTGTGCCCCTCCTTTCCACATGTGTAGCATGTAATGACTCCACCTCTGCCTCTTCCTCTACCTCTGGTACGAGGAAACCTATTATTATCAGCATATCCTCCCCTTTGCTCGGGTTGCTGTCCTCTTTGCTCAGCATATCGCCCTCTCTGTGAGGTTCCACCTCTCTCTGTCTGAGTCTGAGGTTTCTTCCATTCTTCCTTGGGCTTCTGGGTCCTTTCCTGGGCAACTGCTTTGCCTCTGGGCTGACTTCTGCCTCGGCCCCTCTGACTTTGTTTACGGCTCAGCTTCTCCTCAACTTTCAGAGCCAATTGGTAAGCGTCCTCTACCGTTCAGATGGTGGCCAAATTTAGTTCATCCTGAATTTCATACCTCAGGCCATTCATATACCTGGCCACCTTTTCGTCATTGATTTCATGATGACCTGCTCTAATGTTCAACCTGTAAAATTCCTTGGTGTACTCTTTCACTGTCATCATCTTCTGTCTCAGGTTCTGCATCCTCCTGAACAGAGAAATTTGATAGTCCCTGGGAATGAATTTTGCCTTCATTTTCGCAATCATCCTGTCCCAGCTCTTAATTTTCTGCTTGCCTTGGCAACGCCTGTTAGCTTGCAGTTCATCCCACCACAATGCTGCATGTCCCTTTAATCTTGTGACAACATGTATGACCTTCTTATCATCTTCGATATCTTCATAATCGAAGTAAGTGTCAAGAGCTCTAATCCAGTCTAGCAGCTCTTCTGCATCCAGACTCCCTTCATAAGCTAGAATGTCCATCTTTGTTTTTGAACTCATCCGAGCGATAGCCTTAATTAAACGCTCATTTGTTGCATCTTCTACTGGGACTTCTTCTTCTTATCGTCCAGCATCACCTTCATCCTCGGATTCACTGATAATTCCTGCATCAACTCTTCGCCTTTCTCTTACCTCCATGTCCTCTATTCTGGCACGAAGATTACGCATTCCTCTCTCCATGTCTGAATTTTGTCTTTGCCTACCTCTTTCTCTGGACATTTCTCTTCCTCTAGACAATTCCCTTTCCTCCTCTGGATCAGGTGATTGTCTATTTATTCTCCTTGGCGGCATGGTGTACTCCCCTTGTCCTTTGCTATAGAAAGCAAAGAAGCTTTTCTATGCTCTGATACCACTTGACGCAAACGGCCACCCGGCACGTCTACCCTCACCAGGACCTTCTCTTCCCTAGGCCCAAAGAACAAAAGAAGTTCTTCAAATCCCTTATCGGGACTCTTCTGCACCCACAGAATATTCTCCTTACGATCCCCCTTCCTCCTATCGGGAAATCAGGCTTCGCGTGTTCGCGAATCCTGTATCCACGGGATCGAGCCTTATAAATCTCCGAACCCCGATGTAATATCCCCGTCACACCTTCCTCGTCTCCTATCGGGAAATTCCTTATCGGGAAATCAGAACTTACGATGTCGTAAGTTGCTTACCTCTCGTATCCCCGATTCCTGAACTCCGATGGCACCTTCTGCACCCTTTAGCTCCTCAGGCTAACTCTCTCGCATGTGACCTGCTGGCCCACAAGATTTCGGTCCTTCCCTTATCGGGGTTTCACACTTCGGGGATTTGGAATGCGCGAAACTCACACGCCTTGGATTTCCGATTCTCCGATTTTCGACGCCACCTGGCGTTATCTCCAGCGAGGGTTGACCTTCTTGACACCTGTTCCCCGCCCTGAAGGCTATGAATGTGGGGCCATCGCGTTTCGGGACTTCGCGAATTCTCTTGCCAT
>SNQJ01S0009424.1:95112-115099 GCA_010110895.2 Picea sitchensis | reverse complement strand
TGAGGGTTCTGAGAACAAAAGTTTAACTCCCGAGCCTTCTGCCAACGCACTCCTTGCGGGCGACTCAACTGCACTCCTTGCAGGAATCCTTGCTCAAAGAGGAAACAGTTGTACCTCACTTCACCTACTCTCAGAATTCTATCTTAACACATGAAGTCATTCACATACACAGCATAACAAATGCATACAGGAAGTAATACTCAGAGCAATTAACACACATACATGGAGAATAACACAACAGCCATGAATCTGAATCAACTTCTTCTATTAATTCATGATCTGTACATGGGTGTCTTCTACAACTCTCTCTCTCTATTCTCCTATGCTCTTTCTTGATAATAATCTATCTATTTCCCGCTACAATCATCCAATTGAGGGTGTCTATAGTCGGTTTTCCCTCCTCCTTCTAGAACTATCTAATCTAGAATTTAATTCTATCTGCCTGCAACTACTACTATAAATGCCTCTGATTATCTCAGACGAGAGCGTATGGCTCGAGGTCTGATTACATTCTTTCCAAGGCGCCTAAAATAAATGGTCTCATTTATGTTTAGCGCGTCAACTCCAAGGGAAAATTTTGAAAATTCGAAAACTTGCGCTGGACGTCTTCCAACTGACTTCCACTTCCACGTTGGTTGCTTTTCGTGAGGGATGCTCCTGCATCAATCTTCATTGAATTCCCTGAATTAAGCTTGTAGTTTGATTCTCCCACTCCCTTGATAGGGTATTGAGAATCATCTCCAAGTGTCACTTTTTGAGAAAACCTCTTTTCTAAAATGAAAGAGAGAATATCTCTTTGCCCTGTCATGTGCTTGGAGGCACCACTATCAATGAGCCAAGTGTCCTCTCCGGGTGTTACCGATCCTGAGAGGATCGAAATTAAGACATAGTCTTTAATTTGTTCTCTTAACATCTTTGTGGGTGGCTCTTCATCTTCAATTGCATGGGCATGGTGCCTCTTATTTTTCCTCTTGTATTCTTCTCATCTAGCTGGACAATATCTCGCAATATGTCCCATCTTGTCACAATGGTAGCATTGGACATATGAGTAATCTCTTTCCTTTCGTTGTCCTTTCTTCTGGAATCTCTTTGGTTGAGATTTGTTTTGGGGGTGAGACTCTTTATGGGTTTCTTTTTGGAAGTGAGACTTATTTCTTCCTCCTTTAGTGTGAGTAGCTAGGGCTTGATCTTCATCTCTTGCTAGTAAGGCTTCTCGGTTAGCTACTCTTGTTTCTTCTTGAATGCATTCTTCCCATAGACCGTCAAATTTTAGTTTCTCCGTTCTGGTACAAATCGTTTGGATGGATGCATCCCAAGGTCTTGTGAGACCATTAAGGGACTTCATTATGAGTTTGTCTTCGTCTATGGTATCTCCAATCACTTCTAGTTGTTCTTTGAATTCTGATATTCTCGAGAAATATTCCTGGATTGATTCTCCTCTCTGCATCTTTGTATTCTTGAGTTGAGTTCTTAGATTCATCTTCCAGTTTATGTTCTTTCCTTCATATAGTCTGTTTAGGGCATCAAAGATTTCTTTCGGAGTCTTCTTTGATGACACATAAGGAATCATGTGATCTTTGATTGAATCTGCATTGATTCTTTTGGCCCTGATCGTGTCCTTTTGATGCTTTGCTTTGTTTGCAACATCGTCGGGTTTTGACACTTCTTCTTTGATGAATCTGGCTAGGTCATTCTCTTCAAGAATGATACCAATCCTATACTTCTAGGCACATAATTTTTTCACACCTTCCAGCTTGTCAACAAGCTTAGTGCTTGCAGACATCTTTTACCTGGAGCTAGGAAAATGTCCAAAAATGAAAATGCTCAAAATTAAATTCTGAACTTACTAGGAGGTGCGCTTGGCTGAGGCGAGTATCCTGGTGTGTTTGGATATGAGAAAATCCAAATTTTACCCCTCCAAACTTGATCTGCAGATTTTTGGACTGGTGCTTCTGGTTTTCTGGTACCTCTGGTACTTTGGTATTTCTGGTACTCTGGTTTTCTGGTACTTTGTGAAACTAAGGTTTCACTTTTCAGGAGATCTAGCCACTGAAAATTTGCGCTGAGGATGCCAAAGTGATCCTTGAGGAAGGGCACACTTTTCTAGATGGTTTTAGGGATGAAATACTTCATCAACAAAAATCCCTAATTTGCATGTACGACAACAATGACGTTTTTCACTTTCTCTTGTGAAAGATTCTCTCTTCAGCTTAGATCTGATACCATGTTAAGGTTTAAGCTATTATTAGAGTTCTTTGCATTTCACTAGATAACAATAACATAAGATAGGATCACAAAAATACACAATCACAAGAGACACATCATTTATCCTAGGAAACCCTCATGGGGGAGAAAACCCAACAAAACTTCCTTATTATAGATAGCCAATACAATGCCAAGAGATAACTCAAACAAATACAGAAAGTCCTCTCCCAAGAATGTGCCTCTCTCTCTCTCTCTCTTCTCCAATTGCAACTCCGAAACTTGCTTCTCAATGAACAAGTGAGTGTGTGTCTAAGTGAGGCACTAGCCTCCTTATTTATACAACTCTGGCACGTGTGGAGGTGTCTTTTCACTGGCAGGGATGACTTCTCAATCTAGGTGGTTATAACCACCTTTAATATATTCTGGGGCCGACTTCTTATTCTGCCTATTACATTTATGTTTTGACCAATCCGCAAAAGGGGATTTGGTCTTTTAAAATAGCTGACATGATCAATCCGTAATAGGGGATTGATCTAATGAATAATACAACAATAATAATTAGAATACACTTTGCAGTTACATTATTTCAACACCGCAACATTCCTAGGCCTAAAACCCAACACACACACGCATCCCGCAAAACCAATCATTCTGTCGAACAGTTAGCGCGAATAACGCCCCTTAGAGTGGGGGTGTTGGTCGCATGGGGGGCCATATGACCACATCCGAACGTCTATCTCGGGCCCATTTGCAAGAGTGAGTGTGGTGTTGACAAGTGGCGGGCGCGTGGCAACGACCGCTGGTGTGTTAAACCCCCACACCAAACGTTACAGAGTTGTCATATGGAAATCATGTGTAAAGTGGTAAGAACCGCGGGCTAAACCTCCGCAATGGTCCACGTGCCAACAATTAAATGGAGTGAACATATGATACGGTTACATGATATAGTGTATGCACTAGGGGTTGGGGCTAGGCTACATCCCTTTACTCTGCCACCCAAACTTTTAATGCAATTCAAATATTTAATTCAAACTACATAGGTTAAGAACCATCGTGGGCGGGCTGGTAGCCCGACCCTGCCAAATCGCCCCCCCCTTGCCCGAAGGTCACGGGTTCGACTCCTGTGGGGTCATATAACTTTTACCAAATGCCAACCACTTGGAGGGTGCCATGTGGCACCATAACATTTGCCCACCAGAAATGACACTTGTCACAATATGATTTACCCGCGTCTACCACCGAGCCTGCTGAATCAACATTCCAACTCATCTGCCACATCATTGTACGGTCAACTGCCACGTCATCACTGTATAGAATGTACAGACTGGATAGTCAACAAAATTTTGCCTGTTTGGGAAAATAAATAGAACACAATATCTTGCTCATCGACATCTGTTTGAGCCCGTTCAAGTTGTGTTGGGTTCGTAACAATGAGGCCTACGCACATGTTCGTTTTGAAGCGATTTTGAGCAATTTGATTTTTGAGCAAAATTTGATCCCCTAGATCACACAGGGACAAAATGATTACCCTCCTCAAGGGAAAACTATTTATCCCCCACAACCAAATCAATCGACTTATACTCCTCATAATCATCTCGGTTTCACTTCGCTCATGAACATTCCTCAACAACAATCGAATCCTGCCTATACTAGTCAACAACAACCATATATGGGATGGCCTATTGGATACAATTATCCACCTAAACCAGTTTACGGCCCCACTGGTGTCCCTATGTCGCATCAATATCACCCTCAGGTTAACCGACAACTACCCTTTCTCGCCATAATTGATCTACCAGATTTGTCTCGGTTGACAAATGATCCCATATTACATTTTCCTTTTTGGCCAGTAATTCCTACTAAATTACCTTTTGACATCCCCAAATCTGATGGTAAACCCGGGGAAGACCCAAACAACCATGTTATGAAATTCTGTCTATGGTGTTCATCAAACTCACTGATGGATGATTCTATACGTTTGCGTCTTTTCCAGCACACACTCATGGGCTCCGCAACCAAATGGTACATTGAACTTCAACGTGGTACGTTTTAAGATTTCAACTACCTAGCTATGGATTTTCTCATACATTTTCAATTACCCATCCGTTATGAGACGAGTACTGAACTCTTAACCTCCCTTCGTCAAACAAACTCCATACATATCTCTGATCACATTCATGAGTGGAGACGACGACGAAGGTTTATTAAAGCGACCATTCCTGACCAGTTATTAGCTGAATGGTTTACTAAATCTCTTTTACCCCTGATTGCTCGTGACGTCGCAATGGGTGGTGTGGTCACTGAGGAAGAAGCCATATCCCGAGTTCAGTATTTAGATTTGGTTTACTCCCAATCTAGTACATTGTATGAGTTGATACCAAATGCTCCTTGTACTTCTACCGATCCATCCAAACCTTCTTCAACGACACATGCAGATGGAGTCATCGGTACCGTCAAAACCCAATCTTCATCACAGTCGACCGGAACGACTAATCGCTATTTTTCTGCACTCGTCACCAGTTTGACTTCACTCTCCTCTACCTCCCCCTCGACTCAAATCTCTGAGGTGAATGCAGTTCAATCTACCTCTTCACAACAATCAGGGGGCAAGAAGAAAACAAAAAATAAACCCAATAATAATAATAATAATAATGAAAATCCAAAAACACAAAATCCACCACCTGCTACTGAAAAACAACCACAAAGAAAACCGAAATTCCAGTGTATCATTTGTGGTGATGATCATTACACCCGAGACTGTCCTCACTGTGACGAAGTTGCAAAACTTTTCAAAGGGAATTCCCAACCTGCTGTGTTAACACAACCTTTTCCTTAGCAACAATCCATGGTTGCTCAAGCACTTACCCCTCCAGCAGAGGGCAATCCCAACCATCCTCCTAGTGATGAAGCCTCATCGAGTGATCATATTTATATGTTCAATGGGATCGATTTAACCACTCGCACCACCACGTATGACAGGCCGGCTAAACTTGATAAAGAAAAGGTCACTAACGGTACCCCACCGGATCCATCTCCTGCCACCGTTAGTCCTTGATCTGGGTCACTTCAGATTGAGAAACCCACTTTCGACTCTATTTTACGCCCTCCCAATAGCACTATTCGCAAATTAACTTTTAATCCTAGTTCACGTGCCACCCAAAACTACAACATTGTTGAAGATTTGGCCCAAGCATCGTGTGCTATGTCTGCTCTTGAAGTTCTACAACATTTCCCAAGTCAACGTAGAACGCTCTTGGCCACCATCGATGCCATTGATCCCGAGTCGTCAAATAATATCACGTTTAACCTTGACAACTTCAAGTCACGACTTTCTCACCGAATTTCTTTTCAAATTGATGTAGTTGTTCATAACCAACACATTCATCGCACCATACTGGATGAGGGAGCTTCCACTTGTGTCATGTCGTTAGCTTGTTGGAAAGGATTAAAATCACCCTCGCTTAACCAATCCCCTACAATGTTACAAGCATTCGATGGGCGAGGTTTTCGTCCTCACAGACTCTTGCAGTCCTTAGCCATTCAGTTGGGAGGTAAGACCATCTCTGTCGATGTAGATTTAGTCGATGCTCCCCTTGATTACAACTTGTTATTAGGAATAAGTTGGTTTTATTCCACGACTGTCGTCGCTTCGTCGATGTTTTGATGTGTACAATTCCCTCATCAAGGTAAAATTATCACTATCGACCAGTTAGATTACTGCACCCCTGACGCTCACACTCTCGCCACCGACAATATTCCTTTCTTGGGAGATAGTAAGATCACTTATGAAAGTGTTGGTGTAGGTATTTTAAAATATTCTTCCCTTATGGGTACTTTCCCTGCACCACTTCCTCCCACCACACAACACATTACCACAGTCAATATGATCTCGACTATGGCATATCAATATTTCGAGTCATCTAATCCTTGGGTTGTGCCTAGTCCTTTGGAATTCGATGCACTAGGTGACGCTATGCCACTTAGTCCTGTTGAGGCTTCATATGATGTTATCCAATCTGCCTCTCCCTCTTTGGACAACCAACATCTGTTGGCATCCGACACTTATTTGTTTCCATCTTGGTTGGATTCCTTATCCTCTACTTTCGACTACATCCTACGTATTTTTCCATCGGACGAATCCATTATGGAAATGCTTAGTATTGATGATGTACCTTGGTATGATAACCATCATCGATCATCTTTTCTTCCTAGTCTAGATGAAATTCAGGAAGATATACACTCTCTTTCCCCCCGATGTTGTCGATTCTCCCCAATCTCCTATACTTACCCAGGATACTACTTCCAAGGGGAATTTAGGCAACATCTCTTCTACCGTAATTGATATTTCGATCAAAGAAGGTATCATGGAAAATGTTCATCTCAGTGCTAATTGTTCGCCCGAGGAAGTGAAATCTTACACTGCTTTATTTAAGGAATTCTGTGATGTCTTCACTTGGAGTTACGAGGAAATGCTAGGGATCGATCCATCGATCGTTGTGCACGAAATAAAAACTTACCCGGGCGTTAAAATTGTATGACAAAAATTTTGCCCGATTCATCCTAAGAAAACTGTGGCTATAAAGGTAGAAGTTGAAAAACTGTTGAAATCTAGCTTTATCTATCATGTCCACTTGATGGAATGGGTTTCTAACATTGTTTCGGTTGCTAAAAAACAAGGAACCATTCGTGTCTGTGTCAATTATAGGGATCTCAACAAGGCTTGTCCAAAAGACAACTACCCTACACCCTTTATCGACCAAATCATTGATAATTGCACTGGCAGTGTTATATTTTCTTTCATGGATGAATTTTCAGGGTATAACCAGATTGATATTTTGCTAGCTGATCAACATAAGACAACCTTCATCTGCCCGTGGGGGACTTTTTCTTATCAAAAACTCCCTTTTGGTCTAAAAAACGCTAGTGCTACATTCCAGCGGGCCATGTCGTATGCTTTCCACGATATCAAACATATTGCAGAATCCTACCTCGATGATTTACCCGCTCATTCATCTAATCCCCAAGATCATATTGGTCATTTACGGGCCATTTTTCTTCGATGTTGGTTCTATCGTATCCGTTTGAACCCTCACAAATGCATCTTCGTTGTTGAATTAGGCCGACTCCTTGGTTTCGTTGTCTCCAAATATGGGATTAGGGTGGATCCCTTAAAAATCAAAGTTATTCTTGCTTTACCTCCTCCCAACAATCTGACCCAACTACAAAGTTTGCAAGGGAAAGCAAACTTTCTTTGTCGTTTTATATGTAATTACATCGAAATTACTAAATGATTTATGCAATTGTTGTAGAAAGACACTCCTTTCATCTGGGATGACATTGCTCAATGATCTTTTGATGCTCTTAAACACGCATTGACCCATACACCTCTCTTGCATCCAACGCATTGACCCATACACCTCTCTTGCATCCTCCAAATTATGCACGAGACTATATCCTTTATTTGGCAGCCTCTACTTCCACTATTTCTATGGTGTTAGTTCAAGAGGATCCTAACGGTGACGAACATGTGATCTACTATCTGAGCAAGAGTCTATCCAGTACCGAGCTCCGATATTCACACATTGAAAAGTTGGCTATGGCAGTTGTCTTTGTCATCCAAAGATTTCGCCATTACATCTTGTTACGCACTACCACGGTCATTGCGGACTCGAACCCCATGTACCATATTCCGACACGTCAAGTCCTTGGGGGAAAATTTTCCAAATGGATCGTTATTCTTCAAGAATTCTATCTTGAGTTTTCCAAATCAAAAGATAAAAATTCGTTGGTTTTTGTAGAACTTATCTGCGATATTCCCCATGCTGATGAAGACACTGAGCCCAGTGATTCTCTTCCCGATGAATCTTTGTTCCGCATTAGCACGTCAAACCCTTCGTATGGACATATTTTTCTCTGTCTTGAAACCCAACGTTTCCAGCCCGATATCTCCCGTGAAGAATGTCGTCGTATTTGCCACCATTCTAAACGCTACCTTATCATCGATGACACTTTGTATCGCCGTGGTATTGATACTATCCTACGACATTATTTAAACCACGATGAGGATGAAATCATTTTGAATGAATGTCACCTTGGAGCTTGTGGCGGTCACCTTTCTGGGATGGCTACAACTCATAAAATCTTATGTGTCGATTATTTTTGGCCCTCCATCTTCAAAGATTGTATTGAGACTGTCAAACGATGCCCACCCTGTCAATTTTTTTTCAAAAAGGCACGAACCCATCCTGCTTCGCTGCATCCCATTGTCTCCATCGACCCCTTTGCCAAATGGGGCATTGATTTTAAGCAATGTAAGCCTACCTCAGTCGGGGGGCACAATTATATCATCGTTGCCGTTGATTATTTCACTAAATGGGATGAGGCTATGCCTACATTTCTTAATGATGGTCGTACTGCAACTCTCTTCATTTTTAACCACATCATCACTCACTTTGGTATTCCACTAGCCATTGTCACTGATCACAATTCACATTTTCAAAACCAGATGATGAGTGAGTTACATGTCAAGTTGGGTTTTCGCCATCAAAACTCATCCCCCTACTATCCTCAAGCAAATAGGCAAGTTGAAGATATCAACAAAATCCTTAAAACCATGATTCAACGCATGCTGGGGGCAAACAAAACTTCTTGGCATTTGCAACTTTTCTTCGCCCTTTGGGCTTACCGCACCTCAGTGAAAACTGCAACTGGATTCACTCTATTCCAGTTGGTATATGGTGTCAAAGAAGTGTTACCAATCGAGTGTGAGATCCCTTCGTTGAAACTCACCGTAGAACTCCTGCCTCACACCTCTGCTGAAGAGGAATGATTCCTATATTTAACTAAGTTGGATGAAACACGTCACGATGTTGCTCTTGTTAACGAGACGTATCAAAAACGAATGAAGAGTCAATATGACAAATCCGTTCAACCTTGTACTTTCACAAAATGAGGCCTAGTCCTCGTTTATGACTAGGCTCACGATAAGCTAGGGACAGGAAAGTTAGAACCTTTGTGGCATGGACCCTATATCGTAAAACGTGTATTACATAGAGGTGCCTACGAGCTAATTGACTACGATGGAATATCTCTCGGTGAACCCCAGAATGGGCTTTACCTCAATAAGTACTATGCATAGAACATCTGACATGTGTGTTTTGTACACTATTGTACTGTATTTTTTATTTGGTGTGTCTTTTCTCTTGCGTGTACGAGTTTTGTTTTAGCTGCTTATACTTTGTCTTATGATTGCATGCGCAGATGGCATCTCCCTTTCCCATCTTTGTCGGGTTTGCGGATGGCGCTAGTCGGCACACCCATAACATTTCTTCTATAGCTTGGGTCATTTACCACTCTGATGAGTTGGTGAGTTCAGGAGGCGTTTTCGACAACCAATAACGTGGTAGAATATCACGTTGTCATTTGACTTTTAACCGAGGCCTCCTCTCTAGGTATATCCATATAATCATCAACCTAGAATCTCAACTTGTGGTTTGTCAGCTTAATCGAGTTTACGCCATTCACAACCCTGTCCTATTGCGTCTCCATCTAAGAGTTCGTCGTCTTGAGAGAATGTTTGAATTTACACAATACAAGCACATACTAAGAGAACTCAACACAACGTCAGATTCGCTAGCAAATTATATTTTGGATTGGTATCTCGCACATAGATAAAACTTTAAAAGAAGATGAATCACATGTACATTAAAAACATCACACAAGATAATTTGTAACATCATTGGCACCATACAACTCGAATATATATATATATATATATATATATATATATAATGTGTGATATCAAAATTTTGTTTACATAAAAAACAGTACATAATAGGGAAAAATCTGGGCCCTCATGCCCATAATATCATCATGAAAAGGCTACAAAAACATATGGAAAATCCTAGTCATCCTGCACCACGTTGTGCTCCGAGAAGCACACCACTACACGGGCCACTCGTCGGAGCAAGTGGTTCAAAATCTCAGGAACCCCTACTGTATGCCTCTGCAAATTAAGAGGTACGTCTCGCCTCCTAAGAGGTGGGACACCCATAGTAAGACCTCAGAGGTTCCTCTCAACCTCCGAGAGTCCTCCCACTACCACCTCATGCTCCACAACTATATGCACATCTCCATGACGCCCTAGTGCTGACATCTCTATTGGACGTGATGCACCTCTATCTGCATGATGAAACAAAACATCTGTTAAAATCCCTTTTTGTACACATAAAAATAATATAAAATATAAAATAAAAAATACATGACAAGGTTTGGTTTCGTACCTGACTCATCCTAGTCAATTCCCTCTGGAAGCACTAAGTCCACACTACCCCAAAAATCCACTTTGGCTTATGGAAAGTGCTCGATAACAATTAACTTCCCAACAATTAACTTCCTTCTCCACCAAGCGAAGAAGTCAACCATGAACTTAAACTCTGAGTCGGTCCCCAATCTCGGAGACAAACTTGCCCATCTTTCCATACGTGGCTCAGTGGCCAGTCGTGCTATCATCGCAATCTGTGGATGCATCTGGGGTATTCGCTCCAAAAAGAACGAAACCAAGAAAGAGCCATAGACAAATTGTTTCTGCCTCCCAATCCTGCACTTCGTGATCTGGTCTTTCACGTTCCGAAGGAATCCTGCACTCCAGTTAAATAATCTAGGCTCCACACATTGTAGAGCATAAGACCTTTGAGATTTTGAAGCCAAGTGTGCACTCGTACTACCTTCCAGGTTGGTAATGACAAATAAAATCGATCTTAGTGCTAAATCTCTCACATCCTTGATCACGATTCATCCCCAGACTAATCGTGACCCTGGAATACAGTGGTCAGCCACATATACCTCGGTAGGTTGAGGAATTTCCCAATGCCCAAAAAAAAGGATAGGAGCCCCTCTTCTTGAAGAGGTCAGTCAAAAAGTACACATCGACGAGCTCAATTTTGGGCAATTGTGGTCCAATACATAATGCATGTTCGACATCATCCCATAGTCCAATCAGGTGCTCAAGTAATAAAACTTCTTTCTTCATTTTTTGTAATTTGAAATACTTGAGGAGGCCATAGTTCCTCAAAGCAGCCCTTGCTTGAGGTTTTTGCAATGTGGCGATATCATCGAGCTCATGCTCGTGTTCTTTCCATTTAATCATGGTTCTTATTCGTGTAAACTACAAAAACAAACATTTAAAATCCTTTAGTCAATCTCTTATAGAAAACAATTGGGTATTTTTAGCCTAAAAAACAACATTTTTTTTAGTTCCGCGTCGATGCTCTCCTAAGCTTATTCACAGGGCCCTAGCGCTCCCTAGGTACATGTACCAAGGCATCAAAAACTTGATCGATGCTCCCCTCACCCCTTTGAGGGAGCGACGATCCAATTCGACACCTAGGGCTTCCTAAGGAGCCCAGAACAACCTAAAAACTAGCTAAAATCCTATTTTAAACCATGAGAAATGACTAGAATGGTAAAATGACCAACCTGGTCAAGATAGATTCGAAAATGGTCAACCACAACTCTGGTGCTCACAGCTTGAAAATCGTCCTCCAAGGTTAAAAATAACAAAGCAAGAAGAAATTGGTGAAAATGAAATGGTAAATGAAATTTCTAACCCTATTTCACTATTATAGGGTTGATGTTTTTGCTAATATAAAGTTTCTTTGGGGTTTTTAAATCTTTTTTGAGGAGTCACTAATACCTCGGATGAAAAATTGTCTATATTTGCAGGCCTCAAAGCAATATCTTTTTCGATAAACCTTGTAACATTGACGAGCACGGTCTTTTTCTTTCTCACACTCGAAAAAACATGAGAATGTAACCGAGTAGACTTTTATCTCTTTTTCAGACTCGTAAAAGTTACATGAAAAAGGAAACCCCTGGAGTGTCCTTTAATTTCTTTTCAGACTCTCTAAACATGAAAAGATTGTCGAGTGATCTTGCTTCCTTTCACACTCGTTTAAAAGGTTTTGAAAGGGCATCTCCCGAGTAGCAGTTTATCTCTTTTTCGGACTTCAAAGACTAAAATTATGAAAAATGACAACCCTGGAGTCATCTTTAAGTTCTTTTTAGACTCTCTAAACATGAAAAACCACTGAGTTTTCCTTCTTTGGACTCGTTAAAATCACACATTGAAGGGCCATATGGGACTGAACCGTTACTTCTTCCAGTTCGTTAAACAAAGGAAGAGGGACTTACCGAAGGTGAGTTATGTCGAACATGTGTTATCTTCCTCGAGCTCGTAAAAACAAAAAGAGGTACTCGTCTATCTAGATGAGGGGAAAATTGAAGGAAGCAAGCCAAGCTATCTTTCAGAATTGTCACAAGTCACTCTTGCAGTCGTCCTTGAACACGACACATTGTTTCAACCATTTTTGAACACTTGGATAACCCGTTGAACCTTTGCACTGAACCAATCCCGTGAGTCTTTTTCACTCCTTTGGGTCACCCGACGAATATCACAGTATCCACTGCATTATGTTTTGGTCCATGTTACGTTTATGCTGCCGAGTCATGTTGTGCCTCAGTGTTCAAGGGAAGTATCTGCCTCGAGAGTCAACCATCACAATTTTCCAGTTTCAATACCCATGTTAGTCCATACTCACTTGATTCACCATCTTACATCTCTATGTCAGTTTCGCGTCGTTGATGGGGGACACATCAAGGCCCTCCTTCGACGAGTCTTTTCCTGTCTACTTCAACACATCATCCAAGAATTTGACTTAGAAACCAGTTAGTACCTTGGGACCTACATGCTTCAATTGCATGCCTCCCCACCTCTGAGAATAGGTTTACACCATTGACCTCTCATCAGATGATTCCACGAATGTTCGACTTCAATTCATTTTTCACATTCGTTGGATTGTACTGGGGTACCTTGCGAGTCATTGACATAACTGGTGATTTCCCTCACACTTGTTAATGATTTACCTCATTGACCGGTAATCAAGTGGTTTCTAACATGTTCGACATCAAAACACTTATGCACATGGTTAGATTCTTACTACATCAGGATTGGGACGAAGACCCTGGGTTGATATTTCACTTTGTTATCTGCTTTCCCAGGCTGCGAAGGAAATATTTTGAGCATACTAATATACTATCACATAGATCCACTTTGTATTGGTCTGTGGCTATGTTTTATCATCTCATAGATCCACTATGTATTTCTCGTGGCTACGATGAGTTCATGTCATGGAGGTATAGATCCACATTGTATATTTGGTGGCTATACCTTTAGTCAATATGATTATGGATCTGTAGTGTATTTGGTGGCGACCATACATTAAGTCCTTTGTCACTCAAACATAGGTATACCTACCTTGGGTTTGAAACGTATGATAACATTTGTTTGGTGGTTGTTTGCAGCTTCTACTAGGTTCTCCGACTCCATAGCCTTGCTTCGAAAATCTACAAATCACTTCAGTCATTAGCTTCCATATTCTGACCTCGCACTTTGGGGGGCAATATGTTACACGTCAAAATTCCTCACTTCGATAATGTCCCATTTTCATTGTCATAAGTGTCGCACTTTTGTCGCAAGCGTCACAAACATCATATTTTTGTCCTGCATGTGTTGCATTGCGGACGACACCATGAGAACACTTGACACACCCTCTAAGACATGTTAGAAGAGGAAAACTCATCATTTGACAAGCTTACAAATATTTTGCCTTGAATAATGATCATCTTAAATGAATTTTTGGAGATTAGCGCTCCCCTACTCACATGCAGGGAGCGCTAGCGCTTCTTGTCCACTTATCAAGGAGCGCTATAGCGCTTTGTTGCCAACTTTAAGGGAGCACCAATCTGTTGAGAGAATCTTGGGGAGGAATCCCCCTTATCTCTAAGGACAGCTAGAAAGCATCCGATTTGGTTTGGCTCAAATCCAAGTTATGGGCCAGATCTAAGGGAAATACCACAACTGATGGAGTCATACCCTCAACTTATTCCAAATATAGCTAAGGTGGTTGAGCCTCTCAAAGCCTATAAAATGATGCATTCTCATGGTGAAAAGGAGGAGAATATCAGTGAAAAGTATGGTCATTCTGATCATCGGTCTTTCGAGCAAGGGGTTGGACAAGGAGGACTTGGTGAGACTGTTGCATCTACATCTACAGATTGTAAGTACCTTGTTATGTTCTCATTAATATATGTTTGGCCTGTTTCCTTCAATTTTGTGTATGATTGCATGGGCTTGTCTCTTCTTCATAAATCTAGTTTAAACTAATCTTGATAGAATAGGAAGCATGCATTGTCTTTGTTGTCTATTGAATTGCATAAATCATTAAAGGGCTTGAAGATCAAGTTCAGCCTGGACCGAGCAAGGACAAACTTCAGTAAAAGGTACATCATTCTTTCTTCCTCTTTTTCCTTTGACTAGTTTAGCTACATTTAAAAGAATGTCAGTGTTCAATGATAACATTTTTTTGTCTTGGTCATAGGGGTCTAGGATCCAAGAGGACATTCACCTGCCCGCAAGGGAATTTTCCTACAACAGTTATCATTTAAATTAGGATCTTCTTCAGGTAACATTTCCTCATGGTCTCCTTAGAAAACACCTTCCTTGGTTAATTTTGAGAAACCCTTGCTTGTTATCACAAAATCTAGCACTTGTGCAAAGCTTTCACAAGATGTTAAACAAATGTAACATATGGAAATAATTGTCATTTTCACCTAGGCAAGTACTCCCCTTGTTTTAGTGATGGTTAATGATCCAACATAAGGGAGGTTTCCCTTGCAACCTCAAGGGATCCTATAACAAGTTAAGGGAAAGTCTACGACCTAGTAAACATGTCCAATTATTATATAAGAGTTCCAAAAAGTAGTAAAAAGACAACTTCCTATACCCTTAGTGAAGTCCTCCTCTAGCTAAGATTGGATTTTAGCAAATGAAACATCTCTACTTTTCCTCTTTTCCATTCCATCCTATCACCACCACATTAATCCTTCAACTCAGTGTGCATGGAGAAAAGGGCCAATGTGTTTCATTCTTGGAGCTCATAGAGGACTCAAGCACCCAATCCAAGGTGTTTTTCCAACTCTAAATTGTATTAAGTTCTAATTTCATTTTAAAGTTGTGATGGTTTGGATAGATATAAAGTCATTGCTAGTTTGATATTGGTTTTAACTGATAGATGGTTTGTTAGTAGAATTTGTTAGCATAGTTTTTGAATTACTAGTTATGACCAAGTTATGATATATTGTTATGATTTCATATTTTCAATATTCATCATTATACTCTTTTTTTTAAGGTGAAACGATATTTTGAGTTTTTTCATTGTGTTTTTTTTATTATAAATGTTTCCTCCTTCTATGGTCCGAAATATGACTTGTCTATGCTTTACAAAGGTTACATCATAGTTTTTCTTACTAATTTGTCTTCTATAATGCATGGAAAAATTATGTTATTGGTATGGTTTTAATGGACTAAGGTGATTTATGTGCCTACATGTGATCATTACAATTGCATGAGATTATCATAGTTTTTCTTACTAATTTGTCTTCTATAATGCATGGAAAATTATGTTATTGGTATGGTTTTAATGTACTGAGGTGATTTATGTGCCTACATGTGATCATTACAATTGCATGAGGTGATTTATGTGCCTACATGTGATCATTACAATTGCATGAGATTATTATGTGCCTACATGTGATCATTACAATCACATGAGATTATATAAATAAACATGTGTTCCCCTTTAGAGTTAACTAGGGACACGTGTTTGGATTATTCTCTTTGATCATTAGAGTTTTTGAGAGGTTGTTGGGTGTTCAATTGGAATATATATCTCCAATAATGATTTCTTTGGCTTCTATGGAATATCATTTCATTTTATATGTATATTTGATAATTTTACAACTTGTCACACCTTCATTTGTACTTCCACATCTACCCTACATGTAAGGAATAACATATTCCACATCCCAAGCTAGTCTCTAGAGCTAATTGATTTTATATTTAATGTATGTTTTTACATCCCAACATAATGTCAATATGTCGACATTACAAATTTCACTTTATTGACTATATTAACATCGATATATAATTATAGACATTGATTTGTAGATATAGACAAAACACTAACATTGGTGTATCAATATTGTCATGTGGCAATATGATGTGCATTTCCCTCATGGAATTGTTCACAAGGTAACATGGAAAATTGTTGGCGTGGCATTTGATGTGGAAGTTATTGATGTGGCATTGTTGACATGGCATTGACACTTGGCATGGTCTAACACGTTAAATGTTGGTGAACATTGATATATTAATTGTTAGTTAAACATGAGTATGGGACATAAGAAAATTGGATGGAGCCTTTTTCATGGTGCAACTAACCAACTCTGCCAACACATAACTAAAAGTGAAGTGCCAGAAAAACCATATAAATACCACCCATAAGAGAAGCCAAAAGTTTCTTTCTCTAGTATGTGCACACACAAAGGCTTAGGCAAGCCATTTCCATATTTGGTGAAGAGACCTCCCTCGAAGTGGAACATGAGATGTAAAGTATTTGGGTGGACCCTTATTGTGATGCAACTAACTAAATCTACCAATGCATCACCAAAAATGATGTCCAAACACAATGTAAAAATGAATGTAATCTCAAAAATTGTGCTAAGCCCACAAAGCATAATGTCAAAAAATCTATGTCTAGTACGTCAAAATAGATAACATTGAAATTTTGACAAATTTACAACAATCGTAATTTCCAACACTTTGCAAATTTGGAATTCCCAAAAAAGATGGTTTCAACATTTATAATGCCAATTAAACATAATAATTTGACCCTAAATGTAATAATGTTAGGAAGAATGGCACAATCCGAAAAAACACAAATACTTTAAACAAAGTATAGATGTATCACACCAACACAAGCTAAAACTATAAATACCAACCCAAAACAAATAAAGCATCCAACTAAATCAATGATGTAATGATTCACATAGATTATGCAATTCCACACCTTACAACATATCTCTAGCTAAACAAAAGTGGTGTAGTCAATCACATAGATATGCAATTCCACAACTCACACCATATTTCATTGTAAACCTTAAGCACCGAGCAAACTTTCTTAAAGGTAGGTGGAACATTAATGTTTTGCAAAAGTTCCAGATCCTACATGTATGGCATGTTTGTTGGGTGCTTAAGGTTTGCCATATTGCCTAGCTATATAACCCTATAACATGTGTACATGTGTCAAATGATCAAATATCCTATGGTTATCCATCAAATGGCTAAGATGCATACATGTATCCTTCTCCCTATCATTAATTTGGACATGGATCAATGTTCAAAATGAAAAACATTAAATGAAACATGATTAATATGGAACACAAATTAAAAAGGAAAGGTTACAATGAAAATTTAATTCCAAATGAGATAAGCCTAAAATACATACATTCTTCTTCCCTTCTGAGCAAAAACACTCCACCCTTTACAAATAAAAAGGATGGCGATCACCTATTCTAATCTTTGGTGGATGATGATGGTGCCTTCTGTCATTATAGTCATCTTTGTGGATGGAGGAAGGAGTTTTTCTGAATTGTCATTGATACAAATGTGTTCTAGACTTGAATATATGGTTTTGGTTGAAGTAGGGATCAAATCTGCTGACTTATTGAAGTATTGAAAACTTTTGTAGAGGAAAAACATTATTTTTCTTATTTTAGTAATAACATCACACTTAACGTCATTAAATAACTAAATTTAATTCTATTCAATTTCATTTGAAACTTCCAATTATTTGTAGGATATAGATGTTTTAATGTTTCCCTTTTCCTTGGTGGGCCAATCACATGGGTTGTATGTAAAATCTTGTTTTGTGGCCATGATCTTTTCATTTAGAGAATTTTTCCCCTAGTTCTCAATTATCCTGATGCGACATGTTCTCCATTCTTTAATACATGAGAGTTTACTATCGTTGTAGCCATTTTATGATATTCAAATCAAAATCCTTTATCTAAGGAGCTATGAGTAGGGGTATTTATTTTGCTAAATTCATCCAGGATTTGTACCTAGCCCAAATAGCTATCGCAAGAATAGGTGATCAAAATCTGAACCAGGGGTCAAATTTTAGCTCAAAAATCAACATTCTCGGAATTGCCTCAAAACGAACGAGAGCGTAGCCCTCGTCGTCAAGAACCCAACGCAACTCGTTTCGTCTCAAACGGACGTCGGGAGAGAGAGATATCGCGATCTGTCCGAATCGTCAAACAGGGAAAAAAAATGGATGCTGATTGTGCAGTCCGTACAGTACGTACGGATGCTGACGTGGCATGACCGTACGCTGATGTGGATTGACCGTACATGCTGAAATGGAAGAGGTGACGTGGCAGTTTCATATTGGCAGACTTGGGTGAATCATTTGTTGACACGTGGCAGTTATTGGGCAAATGGTAAGGTGCCACGTGGCCCAGTCATGGGCTGCCACGTGGCACCCCTTTATTGGATATTGGTTTGTTGTCAAAATGTATTGGAGTCCGTGGGGTTCGAACCCCGGACCTCCCCACCGCATAGTGACTTCACGAAGCCCGTCCGACCAACGGACCACCGGTTGTGCCTTGCTATGTATATGAGTTGTATTATATTTAAAGTCAAACTATGTATTAAATGGCGGGTGGTCGGGCCGGTGCTTAGCCCCGACCCGCAGTCATATCACTTGTTACATGTGACCATTGCATGTGTCAACGCGCGCATATATATATATATATATATATATATATATATATGTAATGGCTGGAGCGTGTGTGGCGGTTAGCCCTGGTTTCATGTGTTGTTGACATATGACTTTATGCTATACGGAAGTGCGCACGCGGTTTATATATGGTTTGAAAACGGTTAAAGATTAAGCCCGTGGCTATATGCCTATTTTCATATGACCACAACTGGAGCGCGGAGGGGGAGTTGGAATGGTTCCAACCATTTAGCCTTTTTACAAATGCGCAGGGTCATATGACCTCCACGTGCCCAGGTGCTAGGCGGCTAGGGGCTGGCGCGCCCATAACCGTCCTACAGTTTGCACCGTTGGCACGGTTGCGCCCGGTGCTGGGTTTTCACGCTATATATTGCGTGTGTGCCAGGTTCATTTCAGAAGGGTGCGTTTTGTAGATGCATAGACAACAAACTTGAGGAAGAGAATGGCAGGAGGCCTATCTTCTTCATCCTTTGGCCGATTGAGGTGCCGTAAAAGCCCAGCTAGGGGTTTTTGGACGTCCTGAATCCATTGGCACTGTTATCAAGGCCAAAGACTTCTTTTACAGGTTTTTAGCCATTGAAGTTTCAGCAAGCTCCAGGGAGCTTGAAGCCCTCATTGATTGAGGACATGTTTTGGTGAGCCTATGTTTGTTTTCTGTGAATGAATAATCATTTTTGGCTAATTGATATGCTATGAACACATTGAGACAGGTTTCAGAGGCTTTTGAGGACTTTTACAGGTGTTTTTTCCAAATATAAGCTCAGGGAAGCTTAAGGCCACATGTAGAAGAGGTCATGCCCGGATGAGCCATGATCCATTTTCAGAGTTTTATTAGTCATTTTTGGGGTTTTTATGTGTTCTGATCCCAATGGTACAATCTGTTTTTCCATTGGATTTGAGCAGTAGATTGTAAAAGAACTTTTGACAAATGAATCCCAAAGAGCCAAGTCCATTGATGGAGGCTCAAGGAGATGTAGCCCGGAGGGGGGTGAACTCCTTTATCATGTTGTTCTTGTTGTGAGTTTGATGGTTTATTTGCTACAAGTTATGTTGCTGTGTATTTATTGAAAGTACATATTTAA
>SNQJ01S0009424.1:74954-95102 GCA_010110895.2 Picea sitchensis | reverse complement strand
AAAGACAACGTGAAAAGAGGATGCAAAATATTTGCACTCATTGTCAGAAGAGGGGTCATCTCATTGACCAATGTTGGACATTGCATCCAACTACTCATCCACAGCATAAGAAGCAGATGGATAAAGAGATTGGAAAGAATGGAAGAGGAGATTCCATCATCGATGTAAGTCAAGATGATTCACAAGAGGACGATGTTCAACAGAAAAAGTCACCGTTGAGTTGGCTTGGTAAGAAATGGTTGGATTTCTTGAGCAAGTAAGGCTTGCATTTTCTGTTGTAAATGCACTTTTCAACGTTATGTGTGCATTTATGGGAAGCATGATAAGTTGCAGTAGTTTATCACAACTTGCATGATGCAAGTTTGCATGATGCAAGTTTGCATGTGAATGCAATTCATTTTGAAGGCATTTTTGTTGTTGCATAAATTCGCCAGGAGGATGTAAAAGATGGATATGATGTTCACTTGTTACAGCCATATATCTTTTTCATATTCAACTCTTATGTACCCACATGTTTTGGGTTTATGTACTTATGTTTGTACTGGAAGGAGAGTTGAAGAGTCATGCACATGCATTTGTTTTTGTGTGTATGAGTAAGCAGTGAACTGATGATAGTTCATCATGAATGGCTCATGATTGTTACATGATTATGTATCATGTTTGTCGACTTGTCATTTTGGAAGGTTGATAAGTTTCAAATGAGTTTCGACTTGTGTCGATGTTGTCTTGACGACTATGTTGTGTCGATCATGTTTTTCGACTTGTGTTTAGTCGATGGTGTTTGTTGGCTTGTAAGTCAATTTTGAGTACACTAAGATGCAGGAAACCACCATGTGCTTTGATGAAGTATAGGATGCGACAATTTGTTTGAAGAACAAAAGATTTTGTTGGCATCATTTTCAGTCTTATATAAATTTGTTTTCAAGATTGATGGTTTTCTTGGCTTGTGACAAGATGTCGCAGGAAAGTTTTTGCAGCCATTGTAGAGCTGATTGTTTTGACGCCAAAGAGTTCACAAGAGGGACTTGATTCTCAGTGGGAAGGTTGACAGTCTTCCAAGCACAAAGAGAACAGTGGGTCAGCAACAGCCAGAGAACAGTGGTTGAGGGACATAGCCAGTTGCAGTGCAAGGCATGTCAACGTATCCAGGTGATTGTCGAAAAGAATTTTCAAGTAGAATCAGTTGTTATAACTTGAAAGTAGATAGATAATCATAAGCTTTTGTGGGTCCAAAAGCAAACCAGGGGTCAAATTTTAGCTCAAAAATCAATGTTCTCGGAATTGCCTCAAAACGAACGAGAGCATAGCCCTCGTCGTCACGAACCCAATGCAACTCGTTTCGTCTCAAACAGACATCGAGAGCGAGAGATATCACGATCTGTCCGAATCGTCAAACAGGTAAAAAAAATGGATGCTGACTGTGCAGTCCATACAGTCTGTACGGATGCTGACATGGCATGAACGTATGCTGACGTGGCTTGACCGTACATGCTGACATGGCAGAGGTGACGTGGAATTTTCATATTGGCAAACTTGGGCGAATCATTTGTTGACATGTGGCAGTTATTGGGCAAATGGTAAGGTGCCACATGGCCTAGTCATGGGTTGCCACGTGGCACCCCTTTATTGGATATTGGTTTGTTGTCTAAATGTATTGGAGTCCGTGGGGTTCGAACCCCTGACGTCCTCACCACATAGTGACTTCACGAAGCCCGTCCGACCAACGGACCACCGGTTGTGCCTTGCTATGTATATGAGTTGTATTATATTTAAAGTCAAACTATGTATTAAATGGCGGGTGGTCGGGCCGGGGCTTAGCCCCGACTCGCGGTCATATCACTTGTTACATGTGACCATTGCATGTGTCAACCCGCACACACACACACACACACACACACACACACACACACACACACATATATATATATATATGTAATGGCTGGAGCGTGTGTGGCGGTTAGCCGTGGTTTCATGTGTTGTTGCCATATGACTTTATGCTATACGGAAGTGCGCGCGTGGTTTATATATGGTTTTAAAACGGTTAAAGATTAAGCCCGTGGCTATATGCCTATTTTCATATGACCACAACCGGAGCGCGGAGGGGGAGTTGGAATGGTTCCAACCGTTTAGCCTTTTTACAAATGCGCAGGGTCATATGACCTCCATGTGCCCAGGTGCTAGGCGGCTAGGGGCTGGCGTGCCCATAACCGTCCTACAGTTTGCACCATTGGCGTGGTTGCGCCCGGTGCTGGGTTTTGACGCTATATATTGCGTGTGTGCCAGGTTCATTTCACAAGGGTGCGTTTTGTAGATGCAGAGATAGCAAACTTGAGGAAGAGAATGGCAGGAGGCCTATCTTCTTCATCCTTTGGCCGATTGAGGTGCCGTAAAAGCCCAGCTAGGGGTTTTTGGACGTCCTGAATCCATTGGAACTGTTATCAAGGCCATTTGAAGACTTCTTTTGCAGGTTTTTAGCCATTGAAGTTTCAGCAAGCTCCAGGGAGCTTGAAGCCCTCATTGATTGAGGACATGTTTTGGTGAGCCTATGTTTGTTTTCTGTGAATGAATAATCATCTTTGGCTAATTGATATGCTCTGAACACATTGGGACAGGTTTCAGAGGCTTTTGAGGACTTTTACAGGTGTTTTTTTTCCAAAGATAAGCTCAGGGAAGCTTAAGGCCACATGTAGAAGAGGTCAAGCCCGGATGAGCCATGACCCGTTTTCATAGTTTTATTAGTCATTTTTGGGGTTTTTATGTGTTCTGATCCCAATGGTACAGTCTGTTTTTCCATTGGAGTTGAGCAGCAACTTGTAAAATAACTTTTGACAAATGAATCCCAGAGAGCCAAGTCCATTGATGGAGGCTCAAGGAGATGTAGCCCGGAGGGGGGTGAACTCCTTTATCATGTTGTTCTTGTTGTGAGTTTGATAGTTTATTTGCTGCAAGTTATGTTGTTGTGTATTTATTGAAAGTACATATTTAACCATCTAAAAGAACATTCCCTCACACATAAACATTCAAAAGAAGATTCATAAACTTAACACATGATTTTATCTTGCATATTTTAACACATGAAGCAAGGTCCTGTAAAGTTTATTTTTATGAAGTAGAGGGTGCTTGCATAGCATAACAAGTCAGCCTTCTATTTTCAGATCAATAGGTATGCAAAAAGAATGAACATCATTGGAGAGACTTGAACCCTCATGGGGGTTATAACATCACCCTTGTTTCACCAAGCTGACAAGATAGTGTTGACAACTTTAAAAAACTTTGGGCTTTTTAAGAGTTACATTATGTATTTTTAATGTCATCCTTCACCACATGTGTAACTTGCTCTAGCATGATAAGATTCCATATTGGTTGGAATAAAAGTTCCCCGTGAATTCCTTGATCGAATTTTGTTATGTACCTTACATCTGAAAATGCTATCACGTAAAATATATCCAATAATAAGATATACATGCTCCACACTTTATTAACATCAAAACCCTTAAGGTAAAAACACTTTACAATTGATCATTTTATGGAAGGACCCAATCCTATTCACTTGCCTATCTGAGGGGGCAACCTCCTAATGATCTAAGATCCAAATAAAATAAACTCCACACATCGCATAAGGAGGAATCCATCTTTATTTATAACTAATTAAGAGACCTTAATCATAACTACCTCCTAGCTACCTAGTGGACCTTTTTTAATGTACATTTATTCAATACCACCATAATGGGCCTTATTCAATAAATACAAGCATAGTGAACCTAGTCCACCTTACATTGAATGGCCTCCATTGTTATTACTCTACTATGGGCCCTTCGACCTCCCATTACACCTCTATGGAGGATCCAAACATTTCACCCCCTTAGAAAAGTGTTTCCCTCAATGTTTGTTGTGAAGATGTACAACCATAAACTCGGGTCCCATGGATGATTGTTGGCCACATTGATGAAGTAAGCTAGAGAACCAAGGTCTCAAGTACAAGTGTTGGCCAACATGTTGAAGTAGTCCAATAAGATCCCCCTTAAACCTAGGTCCCATGTCCAAGTGCCCATGTTGACTCCCCTTTGAACATATAACTCAACAGATGGTTGAAAATGATGATCAGAATTCCTACCTTGGTCATGTGGATCCAAATATATAGATCCATCCATATTTTTAAAATCATCCACATAATACACTACTACTAGAGAATAGGTAAGCTGAAAACTAGTAGTCATAACAATATCCTGACTTCCCTCCATGATGTTCTCTACATAGGGTGGAGTAGAGTCATCAAATAGAAGATGAAAGTAGTTGTCATCCAAGAAATGGAAACTATCCATGTATCAATCATCTCAATCATCCTCTAAATCATACTAGGCATACCTTTCTTGGTTATAATCTTCTTTGATGAAAGGGTATGTGGTCTCAATAATAAGGTCTCCTTAGATCTAGCAATTATCACTTTTATATCTTGGATTCCCTTAGACCAATTCTAGAGTTATTTTCCAAAAACATTACCACATTGCCATTCTTCATGTCTATTAGGGTTTGAGAGTGGAAATTTGCAAGGGTTGTAGTGCACTTGATATCGATTGGAAGCATAACATATAATACATCAAATAAACTCCCCCAAAATCCTCTATCCAATGGCATTGGTCTGGTGGAAATCTAAGAACCCTATCAAAATAAATGAGCTTTGCATTCCCTGCTTCCATTATGGAAAATCCCTAAAACAATTGATTTTAAATCAACAATATCTTCAGTTCCAAAACTCTGATTCAAACAATTTTCTTTTTGAAATTGGTTGTTTTTCTAAGAGGAACTTAGCTCTACAAATAGTTTTGTCAAATTCTACACCAAAATCCACAATAATTGGTCGAAAGTGTCTCAACCCTCTTTTTTTTGTTCCTTTGAAAACCTGAAAAATTGGGGAATTGGTCGAAAGTGTCTCAACCCTCTTTTTTTTTTTTTTGGGGGGGGGGGGGTTCTTCTTTTTTACCTAAGAAAGAGCTCTAATACCACTTGTTATGTACTTTACATATGGAAATGATACATAAAATATATCCAAGACTACGATAGAAATGCTCCACACTTTATTAATAGAAAAACCCTTAAGGTAGGGAGACACCTTACAATTGATCCTTTTATGGAAGGAATCCACTCCTATTCACTTGCCTCTTCAAGGGGGGAACTTCCTAATGAGCTAAGATCCAAATACAATAAACTGCACACCTCTCGTAAGGAGGACTCCATCTTTATTTATAGCTGATTAAGAGGCCCTAATCATAACAACCTCCTAACTTCTTGGTGGACCTTCTTTAATGAGGCCCCATTACACCCTTAGGGAGGATCCCAACAACTTCCATGGTGTTGATCAACCACATATATTCTACCCAAAGCTCATTCATATTCCTCACACAAGTCGATGACAGACTCAAGAATATGCCTATGTGATTCAAACCCGTATCTAGGGTGTTGTTTATCATGTGGCAATCAACATTTCAATACTCAACAATGCCAACCCACATCCTATGTATTCTCATTTCAAATGCACAAAGCAAAATGATCTCATTCTCTTATCTTATGTTAACCCACACAACAAATGATGAAATCACATGCATGCATAATTTTTCCTTTAGTTGGCTTGAAGTTATGCATGCCATATATAATCATTGTAACTTCATAAGAAACAAAAGAGTTAGCAAATATAAAATATGATATACACAAACCTTTATTCCTTGTTGTACATTGGTCCTGTTAAATGTAACATGATTTAAGAAATGGCCTAGAAAGGCACTTTGTTGATGTTCCACCATCATCAATGAATTTAGAGGATAGACTGACTTATTTTTTCTTTGAGTGGGACATCATTTTTGTGAAGTGTAAACATGTCAATCTTTCTTTTTCCTTTTTTAATAACATGGCGATTTCGACTCTTATCAATCAAGCTCACTTGAGAGTGTTCTTAATCACTACCCCCTCTCCACTAGTGGCATCCACATTCACATGTTGCATGCACAATTTAGGCCCAAAACCACCAAAGGTGGCTCAGGATGAGATCTTTGCTTACAACTGCTTCACACTATCTTGATAATGAGCTCCTACTTTAGTAACAACTCCGTTGAAGAGATAGGATGAGTTTATTCTGGCCTCTTCCCATATATCCATCCCCATTTACTTTAGCATTTCCTTTCACCCATATATCCATCCCCATTTACTTTAGCATCTCTTCCCATATATCCATCCCCATTTACTTTAGCATTTCCTTTCACCCATATATCCATCCCCATTTACTTTAGCATTTCCTTTAATGCTATTTTATTAGTGGATGATTTATAAACAAATAAAATTGAGAAATAAAGAACAACACATGTCAAATTTTGAAAAAAGATATAATGTTTAAAAGAGTGAACCAAAAATGTTTTAATGAAAGGCCATGACTTCAAGTGAATATAATAATAATGATGGTTTTTTTAATTAATAATTTTAATTTTTTTTTGATATATTTTACTTTGATTGATTTTGTAAAGAGTTACAAACATCCTCATATTTCGGTGACAAAACCCTATCTTAATATGGCGAAAGAGATTGGAACATTATGCATGTTTCACACATTAACAATATTTTAAAAAATATATCATAAAATTATTCATAATTTAATTTTAACATTGGCTCACATCACACTACAGAAATTAACCAAATTAAATTTTAAAAATTAGAATACTCAAATAAATCATTATGCATAACCTTACATTACAATCATACACTAAACATTCAAAATCTTACAAACTTAGAATACTCTTAAAAACTATATCATAAAATTATTCATAATTTAACTTTAACATTTGCGCACATCACACTACAGAGAAATTAACCAAATTAATTTTAAAAAAATTAGAATCCTCAAATAAATTATTATGCATAACCTTACATTACAATCATACACTAAACATTCAAATTCTTACAAACTTAGAATACTCAAATGTATTATGCATAACCTTACTTTACAATCATAAATCATACACTGAATATCCAAATTCTTAGAGATAAAATGTTATATAATTATTTATTATTAAAATAAATAATAAGTAAGGCCTAAATTATTATTAAATATCAACTAAACAAATTTTCAATTAATACCCGGATTTTCCGGTCTTCTCTCTCGATTTCCCGGGCTCATTTTTCTTTCTCTGTTTTGTCTTTTTCCGTACCTTTCGGATTGATTTTCGATTAATCTAACAAAATTTCTCCCATTTTTTTATTTTTATTTTTAATTAATTAATTTATTTATTTATTTATGTTTTTCAACTAATACCCGGAGTTTGCGGTCTCCACATGCTCTTTTTGGTTTTTCAACAAACAAATTTTCAATTAATATGAAATCGCTTTACTTAATTTTTTTTTAATATTTGAAATCATAATATATAAACCAAATTTAATATTCTAAAAAAATATATTTATTTCTTTAAACATGAGTGCATATATTATTCATTTTAACAAAATGTGAAGAAAAATCATATTAATTTTCCTTTATAAACATAATTGCACATATTATTCATTTTAGCAAAATATAAATATGAAGAAAAATAATTTAGTTCTCATAATAATTTCTCAAATATATATTAATATATATGTTGTTATCAAAGTGAGTACATAAATCCAAAATACAATGCCCATCATGGCTTACATCAAAGAATAACATCCATTTTCAAGTTACTAACTATGATTCACTAACAGAAAGTCAAAAAAATACATTATATTACATAGATTTCCTCCATCCTTTTGATAATTTCCAAAATATGAGATATTTTAGACATTCAAAAAAGAATTCAAGTATCATATACATAAAGATCCATAGATAATCAATAGGAGTCATAGATTGCCATAAAGATCTCTGGGATTTGGAATACTATAAATATAGTCGCATAGATAGTGGGGGGCCCTCCTCACCATCCTGCCATATCTTGTAATGGATCCTTCCTTGCATCACCTGTAGGGCCTTTTTTAAAAGTGTGTCTGCCTCTACATTCTCTTCCCGATAAATGTGATCAAATTTGATTTCACTAAAGAGTGTTATAAGGTATCTTACCTTCTCCATCTAGCTCAAGAGTGATGAAACATGAAGATTGCATTTAAGATATAACCAATCCCCCACTATCTTAGAGTCCCCCAATACCTGTAACCGATCAATACCAAGTCTATGAGCTAACGATAAGCTTGCCCATACTCCCAGTAATTCAGCCGTGGTATTTGAGCCCATTCCACAATTTAAGGTCCACCTATATGAAGTATTCTCCCCCGTCCTGATGATTTCACCTGCTCCACAAAGTATTCCATTATTCTGTGATGCGCCATCAAACCAACATACATTTTGCATAATTATATCACATGGTTTCCTTTTCCTCTTCGGGCCTTGTACAATTGTTGATTGAGTCCTCGCTACATCCAACATGCCTCGGATCTGGAACACCGCACCCTGTACAGAGGGGATATGGGATTCAAATAAGAACTTATTTCTAGCCACCCACAAATACCAACACATCAACACAGGTAGGGATTTTGAGGATTTCTCCACCGATAACCAAGCTTCAAAACACTGAAATAATTATCCACCTCCCCATATAGTATTTAATTTGTAAACAGTCGCCAAAGCCAACCAAACAAATTGAGAGAAGGAACACGTTATAAAAATGTGATGAACCGTCTCCTCATCTTTTAGACATAAAGAGCAAATACTCGAGCTAGCCCATCCCCTCCTTCTAATATTTTCCTAGGAAAGAATTTCCAAAGCCAGCCAAAGAAAAAGTTTTAACTTAAGAGCCAAATCCCAAGTCCATATGTGTCTTCGCCAATCAAAGATTGGAGTTGGCCAATATTCATTTGCCAAGGCATTGTAGACATTTTTTACAATGATAAGTCCCAAATGATCACCTCCGATCCAAATCAAGTTATCATCTCTTGGATGAAGTTGTATCCCCGAATGAATAAGCGCCTTGCAATATGCATTCCATTCCGTTGCCTCATTCCCACTGAGCTCGTAATCTTCACAAGTTTTCCACTGATTTGTGACAAAACCCAAAGCTACCTCAGTCGTGGCTTGATATAGATAACATGTGTTTTTTGCCTTAGGTGCCTCACGAAGTTCTGAAGATAATAATGATTCACTACCAATCCCCAAGATTTTGTCCAGACCTATCAAAATCGAAGACCCATTTCGAGGATCCCAACTAATTCACCGGGTAATGATAGGTAAAGTTTTCAATAGATTTTTCCAGATTTGTGAGGCTGCAGGTTGTAAAGGAGAAGTCGATCATAGCCAAGTTGCTACTAAGCAATAGGGAAAGTATTCATCCTTAACTACTTTGTGTCAGATACTGTCTTTGAACAAAACATGTCATAAAGAGTTAGCTGCTAAGGCATAGTTGAATAGGAAAAGATTCCGAAGACCCCAACCACCCAAATGTTTAGGCTTAACAATCTTCTCCCAACTACAGAGATGTATACCCTGGGACTTGCCACCTCTCGACCAAAGAAAGTCAAAGATAAGCCTAAGTATCCTCAAGACAATAGAGGTTGGAACTGTAGCCAAGGCCATCCAGTACACAGATTGTGTTTCAAGAACAGATTTGGCGAGTATAAGTCTACCCCCTATAGTTAACCACCGATTGCACCATAGTTTGATCCTTTTCTCAAATTTAACGAGAAGCCACCTCCAATCTTCAAATGTACTTTTCTCCTCCTTCAGAAAATATCCTAGGTAACAGAAGCCCACAAACATCTCCATAAAATTATAAGTAAACAAGGATTTCAAATGTTCCAGAAATACTCCATTTATCCCGGAATAATGGAAAGTCGACTTTTGTGGACTAATCTTTAATCCCGACGCACTGCAGAAGCGATCTAACAAAGACTTGATCACCTGCCATTCTTCCAACGAAGCCTTAGACATAGTGAGAACATCATCAACAAAAATAAGATGAAGTATTTTGACAATCCTAGATACCTTGACACTAGTTAACAAACCGTCCGCTTAACCGTTTTTCAAAAGGTTGATGCTTTCCATGGCAAGAATAAAAATCAATGGTGAAAGCGGACATCCTTGACGCAATCCCCATTCGCTTTTGAATACCTGAGAAGCCTCCCCATTGATCAGAATCGAAAAAGAGGCGCTCACCACACAACTCATTATCCAATTTGTGGTCTATGCATTGAAACCTGTTTGTACCAAAATCAAGCGAAGGAAATCCCAATTGACACGGTCACAAACTCTTTCCAGTTATCCTTATAACATATATTTCAGTATTTGAAAGCATCACATAAACACGTGAGGAGGCATGGTTTTGATGATTCACCATTTGCATAACATAAACACTTAAAAGGAGAATATTTACGTGTGCCTCTCCATTGTTAATAACAGGGATGCCCCCTCTCACCCCTACTCTTCATTCTGGTCTTAGAATGCCTCAGCATCTTGTTAAAAAGAAGTAAATTAGATGGCAATCTCACGGGAATCAGAGTCTCTAGACTGACTCAAATTTTACATCTACTTTTTGTAGACGATGTGATTATTATGACATTGGATTCCTTGTCAGAATGGACAGAAATTCATAATGTGCTAAATGTCTTCTGCTCTATTACAGGACTAAAAATAAATTTTCAGAAGTCTATATTCTTGGCCACAGGTGCGAGGGCAACATTCCTGTCGGAGTTAAAAACACTTTTCGGCATTGATTTTCGAGATCTGGAGATGGGCTTCACCTATCTTGGTTACTTTATCAAACCCACAAGCTACAAAGCAAAGGACTGGTACTGGTTATTTGAAAAGTTTGATCGCAGAATTCAACACTGGTGCAACAGATGTTTATCCATTGGCGGCAGATACATATTGATCAAGGCAGTTCTGGAAAGCCTCCCGGTGTATTGGATGGCGCTGGCACACATCCCACAATCTGTGCTAAAGAAGATTCGTAAGACAATCTTTGCCTTTCTTTGGAAAAACAACAAGCAAAGAAGAGGCTTCCATTTATGTAGGTGGGAAATTCTCTCAAAGCCTAAAGCACTAGGTGGTTGGGGCCTGAGGAATCTGCACCTTACCTATCTTGCTCTCTCGGCAAATACACTCTGGCGTATTCTGATGGTACCAGGCATTTGGCACAACATTATAAAAGACAAATATCGTTCCCACCTGCCGGTTCATTCCTGGCTCAGATCATCCACTTTTTCTCCTCCGAGAGGCTCACAAACATGGAAGCACCTACTAAGAACACTACCTATTCTTCTACATTGGATCGCGTGGCTGCCTGGCACTGGATCTGCCATTGAAATTGGCAAAGACGACATCCTTGGCATGGGTATAAAGGCCCAACTCTCCCCTAGATTGCTGGAGCGCCTACACAATTTAGGCCTACATTATCTCTTTCACTTAAAAGCCCCCCACAACAACAGTACACTTGGCGAATCCTGGATTACTAGCTCCATGATGTTACTAGACAGAGAGCTCTCGACGGAATGGATCAGATACACACAACACCTAGATGAGGCGGGCATACGACTACAAGAGAGACCTGACATCCTCATCTGGACGGGTGGTGACAAATCTGGAAACATATCAGTCTGAAACATCTACAATGCATTGACAGAGGAAATCTGGCCCACTCGCGATCAGACCTGGCGCACCCAGCTGTGGAAGTGGAAATGTCCGCTGAAACTCAAATTATTCACATGGCTTTTGACGGAGAATAAATTACTAGTCTGGGATATCCTCCAGAGCAAGGGTTGGTCAGGTCCAAACCGATGCATACTGTGCAAGGAGGATAGTGAAACTTCATAACACCTATTCGTAAGCTGCACCTTTTCACGGCAAGTCTGGCATCAAGTCACAGAGACACTAAAAATAACCAAACAATGGCTGGGACCCTCGACGTTCTCCTGCTTTAACTCCTGGTGCTCAAGACACCAGCTCTACCCATCGCTGCCAGCCACTATCTGTTGGAATGTTTGGCTGACAAGGAACACCGCCTTATTTGATGAAAAACCCCCTTCGACTAACTTGGTGACAAACCTCATTCTATCTGCTGTCGACCGTCCTTCTATCCCCACTACTGCCCATAAAACCCGCAGATCTTCTACAACACTTCCCATTGACAAAGCCATCGCCTGGTTCGATGGAGCTGCTCAATTAGACGGATCACTTTGCGGGGCAGGGGGCCATATATTCATCAGCTCTCATACCTCCTACAGATGGACGCTCAATGGAGGACAAGGAACCAACACCAAAGCTGAACTACTGGGGGCATGGGCTTCCCTCATCCTGACTCGAAGGTTGAACATCGAAGTCCTACTACTTCTCGGAGACTCCAAAGTCATTATTGACTGGATAAATGACAAGGCTGAACTCCGATCAGCAGCTCTGGAATGCTGGAAAGAGAGAACCATGGAAGCAAAAATATTCTTCAAGAGATTCTCCGCCTCTCACATCTACAGGGAAGAAAACATCACTGCGGACCAACTATCAAAATAGGCTCTAACTCGGTCTCCTGGTCTCATCACCTTCGCTCGATGGGAAGATGGCAACGAGGGTCCACCAATTCAACTCAAAGTCTGAAGTGGTTGGAACCAGGCCACCGAAATTCCACTGGCAAAAGAGCCTCTGTATTTGGTTACAGTACATTCGGGCTTCTTGGAGACACCATGGAACAGATATAAGAAAGGCAAACAAAAATGCAAAGTTATGTCAGGCTGGAAAAATGTAACAGAGCAAGATCATGGCAGACAAAAGATCATGAGCTAAGAGCAACTGTATTGGCTACAGTTCATCGGGCTCCTTGGAAACACCATGGAACAGATTACATGAAAGGCAAATAAATGCGCAAAGTATAAACAGGCTGGAAATCAATGTAACAGAGCAAGATAATGGCAGACAAATCTGTTTCGTTTTTTTGACTGTCTGCATGACAGATTCACTGTTTTCCTTGACATGATACGTGTTGTCTATAGCAGACACAGTATATTTTCAGTCACTATTTGCGGGCATCTTATTTGCTGCTCTGTAAAAACTTTATATACTGTTGAATATAAACGAGAAACCTTCACCGTGGAAAATAAAATAAAATAAAAAAATAAAAACTTAAAAGGTGAATATTTATATGTGTGGCTCTCCATCGTTAATAAATAAATAATACATTTCAGCACATTAAAAGCTCTTTAGCATTCATAAAATGACTTGGCATTAGTTTATCATTCAATATTTGTTATAATGTGATAATTTAATACTTATTTCTCTCCCATTCAAATTAATCATTCCTACGATCTTCAACCATATGTGATGCAAAATTAAAGTTTCTCACTATAAGATTTAATTTGACAATGGACCACTTAATATTTATAGGTTTCTCAATATACATGCTATTAAATGTTAATATAAGTTGATTTATGTTAATATAAGTAGAGTTTTAGAAGAAAATTTATAATAGCTAAATTATTTATTATTTTTGGGTTACTTAATTAAAGCTAGAATTGGTGACCAATGATATAACATTTACAAATATCATTTATATCACTTAACATTGATTATCATGATTAGTTACTATGTGATACTTGTGGTATTATGAGTTTAAGGATTCCACGAAAGTACAAAAGGTTTACTTCAAATGTATGTGATATCCCTGGACATAGATGGTTTCTAAATTTTAATAAAGTATTTTTGAAATGGTTTTTTGTAATCTTTTTCAGCAATGATTTAGTTTTTATTTATTTATCTGAAGATGATCAAGACGTCTAAAGATAATGTCATTAAAACTTTTGAAGTCAGGGGTATGTTAAACTTAGTTTGCAACTTGTCCACCTCGCAATAGAGATACTAAAATATTTAGATTGATGGAACTCTATTAGCCTAATAAATCTCTCATTGTTGAAGTAGTGGAAGAAAAGGGACATCAACGGCAATAAATTATCTCTAAATTGAATCTAATGGACACAAAGTATGAAGTTATCTTCAAAGTAGTTTATGTCATAGATATTATTATTATAGATCCAAAGAATGGTAAGCAAGGCCTAGTTGAAGCAACATAACTTAATGAAGATGGAGAATTTCAGGAAGTTGAAGGTAATCCCCTCCAACCCTATCCTTTTAGATGAAGATACAGAGGAGGAGGATAACCACCACCACCAATAGAAGAAGGCATGGGTGTTTTTGGGTTAGCACCACCAGTCATCTCCTGTCAGATTTATAGAATTGCATTGTGCACTTTATTTTGGTTTTGTTAGTAAAGTTAAACACCTATTGTAATAAACATAAAAGTCATCTAGGTAAAGTTTCCTATAGGGTTTTGAATTTTGGTAACTTTGTGTTGCATACTCTAAAAAAAACACTATTATTTTTACACATTGTGGTCCTAGTTTCCCTAGAGGTAGGCCACAATTTGTTGTGGCTATATACTATTTAATTCTTTATTAATATAAATTTTGGTTAGCTTACAAAAAATATAGTACTAATAACAATTTCTTGTAGTGGTAGATGGTACATTTGTTTATGAGAACATAGTTGAGACATAGACATGTGTTTTTGTTAATTCCATAAAGATCCATGTTGATGAAGTGAGTGGGTTATAAGTCCCTCGTTTACGGATCAGATGGCATCAGAGCAGTTACATCCTTAACTGTGACAACTTCCATAACTTTGGAAAAAACAATGCAAACCTCAACATGGGTAAAGAAAGCAAAGAAAAGTTGGAAGACTTAAGGGCCATCAATGCTCAACTTCAAGAAGAGAACAAACACTTGAGGGAGTTGGTACAAATGTTCAACAAGAGGATGGAAGAGATGGAGAAGCACCTCGAGACCTCTGCCAAACTGTTTCCATTACTAAAGAAGAAGTTTGAAGAATGCCAAGAATCCCTCACTACAATCATCACAGATTAGGAAAAACACATAATGTAACTTGTACACTTGGGAGAGAAGGCCATTCAATTGGATAACTGGAAAGAAGACATGCTCAATCAGATGATCACACAACTGCAACACAAGTTAGCAAAGAAGGGTGAGGCCTTGGAAAATCTCCAAATAGTTGTCCAAGATCACCAAGAAACAAGGCGACCATCCATTTCTACTGCCCAAGTTAGCACCATGATGAAGACCACTTTGGTAAGCTCACCTTTCTTGGATTTCTCTCAAGAGAAGCTTGGTGAATTTGAAAAGCATACTAGAGGAATTAGTTCCAAACTATTAAGATAGATGAGATATGATGGACAAGGGTTAGGTAGGAGAAGACAAGGCATCTTGAGCCCCATTATAGCTACACTGTGGTTCAAGCATGAAGGTCTAGGATTTGATGGTATAATGGAAAATCCCATGCCCATGAAGACCAATTTTATGAAGGATAAAGACATGATGGAGTTGGCCTACTCCTCAGGAGAAATGACAGTGGTAAGTGAAGGTGGCATCCCACTACCACCTCAACCTTCTTGCGGTAGATTGAAGGAGAGTAGAAATGAGAATATTTTACAAACTCAGCCTACACCTACACTCAGAGAAAAAAAAGAGAAGATCGGCCAAGGAAAGAAGAAGAAGAAGACCATGAGGTATGCCTCAAACAAGACATTCATTGTTTGTCACTACTACAATAAGAGAGGCTATAAGGTTGTCAGTTGTTGGTACACAAAGGCATACTCATGTTGTGGAAAGAAAGGCCATTGTGAGTTATCCTGTTGGGAGAACCAAGCCATATGTCACAGGCCTCATTATTTTCAAAATAAGAAGGACAAGAAGACTTCTCTTATATAACAACAAACTCAAAGGCACAAGAAGAAAATTATTATATCAGGAAGTCCATACCATAACACCCAATTTTTTTTCCACCACTGTAAGATGAGTGGACATTGGGAAGCAAAATGTTGGTGGCTTCATCTAGAGTTTCACCCCAGAAACCACATAACCAAGAGAAGAGTGTGGAGAGTAAAGATTGAATAAGACGAAGAGTTTCTTGCATCTTCAATCTAAGGGGAATAATTTTTTGAAGGAGAGATAGAATCACAAGAGGTCTGCATCATAAAAAAGATGGATAATGGATTAATGACAAGGGAAGCCACATTCCAATGGTTTTTTTATTATCTTGCACTAGAAGAATCCTTTCTTGAATATGTGCCAGAGATTGGTGCACAGAGGTCAATGACCTATTCAAGAGTTCTTGATAACTCCATGATGTGCTTGCAAGCATATGCAATCACTGGAGAGTTTTTTCCATGCCGAGAAGTAACTGATTCTAGCAAGAGAAGGCAATCCACACTACCTTTCATAGGATTGACTCATGATGACAACATTCTAGGGTCACACTGACAAGAAGACCATCATTAAACTTGGCTTCGTGACCTCCAATATGGAGCGTCTCCAAAAGAGAGAGAGAGAGAGAGAGAGAGAGAGAGAGAGCGAGAGAGTTAAGTCTGGAGTTTGGATCTGGAGATTGCTCAAAGATAAGAGTTAATGAGAATAATTCTACATCAAGGGAACAATTGAGCTAGTAACCAAAGATACATCCATAGCCAGGACGAGCCAGAGCCAAAGTTGTTTCCAAGAGCTAGAGTCAAAGCCATGTTCTAGACATAAGGCACATTGATCCAGACTTGTTTCCTTGATCTTTTAGAGACAAAAAATCCTCTCAATGGGGAGGTGTGATCCAAAATGGATTTGAACCAATGAATGGGTAAGGCTCCATACCTACAATCCAATTCAATAATTTATGAAGGTTATATAAACTTTGTAAAAGACAAGTAAATGTAAAGTTGAGTAAGACAAAATGAATGTGAGAGGAACACAAATTAAATGAAAGGAAAAAATAAAATAGGAGAGAATTTTGAGGAAGAGGAAATGAAGGGTCATGGTTGTTTTCCTTCCCTCTACCCTCTAAATCTCTCTATTTCCTCCTTCACTCTCATTCTCTAGGGGTATTTTGGACAAAAAGAGGAGGATTCACATATAGCATAAGCTTCTTTGCAATCATGGATTACCAGAATAAAAACATTGAGCCCCATTTGAAGTTGGTTTTCCCATTTGGGTTTCCAAGGTAAATTTTGGGTTCATTGTGGCTAATTTTCCTCTGTAGTTGAGTATGATGCTATTTTAACTCATTTTGTGGTTTATGGAGCCTACCAATTGAATTTTATTGGCTACTATGTAGATGGTTAATAATTGTTGAGTAGTTAATGAGCTAAGAACTCAGTCATTATGTAGTGTGGAGGTTTTGCTTCATTTTTCAATGTTTAATGGTTGTTATGTATCCTAACAACTCTTTTTTCTCCATTGTTCGGTGATTTCAAAGATGGGAAATCAATGACTCCCATTTTGGAGCTGTTGTAAATAAAGTGGAAATTTCTAAATCCAATTTTTATGGATGTTGGTGAGTTTGATCTCACCTACAGATTGTTATTTCTTCCCTTAAGCTAAATTTCATTTTGTTGGTTGGTGTCGTACTCCCCATAGCTCATACTTATCCTCTAGGCCACCATTTCCTTGCTAGATGGTGTTTTCTCTTTCTCCAGAGGTCGAATACCTCCTCTGAGTGAATACCTCCTTTGAGTCGTGTTCTAGTAATTTGTTGGGTATTTATTCTTTAAATAGGTCATACACATCCCCCATAGGATGTAACTTCATTGATGGGCGTATTTCATATTACTCGGGTCTAATTATTGCATGCTTGAGCGTTCTTAGACATTTCTAGGTGGATTTCATATCTCCTAGGAGGATTTCATTTTTCCTGGGCGTTTTTAGACGTTGTTGGGTGGATTTCTCACTGCTTAGGCGATTTTACATTGCGTGTGGACCATTTTCCCTTACTTGGGTGATATCTCTCTCACCCATGGGCAGTATGGTCCACACACATCCTGTACATGCCAAGAAATTAGTCATTGGGCGTCAAAATTACTTGTTGGGTGATTAAATAGTTGTTGCATTGTTGAATTTTCTACTAAGTTGTTAAATTAGTTGTTGAGTGATCAAGTTGGGTCGGGAAATCATTCCCGATTGTTGGATAGTCATCCCTTATGTTAAAATACCGAGTGATAACTGTATACATTGTTTTCTTATGAGAGTTTAGTGTATAATCCATAGGTTGGGTGAAAAGAGGTGTGATGACTTCAAAGGAGTTTGGACATGGGTTGAAATCCATAAACATTGTTGGAAGAGAAATTCAAATCTTCAAAATTCAAGACCTTGTTGAAGTTGATGGTCCCTTTGACCAAAATATTAAAGGATAAAAGGGAATTGAAGTGTAGGAAATTAAATAAATATGTTGCTCAACTCCTTTATAATGACCAAGTATCTATATCACTTGTTGGAAACTTGGTGGGAAAATTCTTTTGGGGACTTACAGTCATGCACAAGAATGTCTTGGAAATTTGCTTGATCAATTATCTATATTCTATTAACTGTGCGGGAAAATTTCTAATTCGCTCATTGTTGTTTAATTAATGAGTAGTTGCAACCATCCATGAAGAGGAAAAATTTGTTGCTTACTTGAATTGTAGACATCTATTCAAATGGAATCATGGAGGGGAAGAAAATTCCCATTCTGTAGGTATTATAGGAACGAAACTATGATTGAAAATTGGGTTGTTGGGTTTGCTCCATATAGTGGTAGAGGGCCTACTCCTTGAAGGGAATTTGTCTTGACCTTGCATATCCAACTAGAACCATAATAGAGGTAACCTAGGCATGCTAGAGAATATAAGTAAAAGAACGTCTCAATTATTATATATCGTTTCTCATTAGTTGGTTTTACTATGTGCAGGTTACACAGGGAAGGAGTCAACCATTCATATAGATCACTGGTTGGAATTTTGCAAACTTTACATGCCATTGAAGACCAAGGTGATTGTATAAATCCTTGTACAGGGAAAACGACAGAGGCCTAGGATCCTCCAAAATAAAAAGCACTATGTACAAGCCTGAGAATAGATAAGACAAAGACAATATTTTTATTTAAATTTTGTAAGGATCCATGTGGGTGAAATGAGTGGGCTATAATTCCCTCGCTTATGGATCACAATTATGGTTCAAAATTTGAATGTACTATTTTCTACAACACACTGATTTTTATTACATTTCCCACATCTTAACACATTTCTATTATCACCTCAATTTCGCTCACAACAGACATTTAGGCAATTGTCTAAAAACATCATCAGTTGGCAAGAATACAGTGTAATAAGGATGCCTCATGGCTACTTTATATCACCGCAAAGAATAACATAAAAAACATTACAATGTGGGTTTTAATACACTTGCTCAACCTTCTTGCACTAACACTTGTGCTCCTTGCATGATATTTCCTTTGAACGACATGCAAGTTTTCTCACATGAGTGAGAACAACCTTTTATGTGCATTTAAAGAGGCAAGACTAGCTCAAGTAGCTCTAGGTTGATGTACAAGAGAAATTTGAGCTCCCATCCTATTTATGAAGAGTATGTTGGCATTCCAAAGTCTTTTTCAAGCATTCAGATCTCCATTTTGAATGAAGATATTTCACATTGGAACTAGTTGTTCAAAGAGTTCATAATTTCTCTATAAATAAAAGCCATGTTACAACATTTGAAAGGGAGAAGAATTGTAAGGTTATGTTGTAGGAATGAGATTGAATATTATCTATCTTACTCTCTCATCTCTATTGTGCATCACCCTCATGCTTGCTTGTGTTCCTTCCTCAAAGAACAAAGACTTCTTTATCCACCATTGTTAGAGAGGGATTCCAATAAGAAAAAGTGTAAGTTTTAAACCTATGAAGTAAAACAATGCATACAGATTCTTAAGAAAAATAGAAATTAATTAATGGCTCATACACATAGTACACATAGATTTATGCTGGAAACCCTTAATTGGGAGAAAGCCAATCTTCCTTGGTGCCGCACCTCTCAACTCTTCATTATATTAATTTCATCATTCATAATACAACATATACAATATTTTAGGTATTCAACAACTACCAAAACCCTAATCCCTTAATATAAGATTAATTTAGAAAACCACTAAAAATAGAGAAAAATGCTAAAATAACAAAAATGCCCAATTTTTTTTTCGGGGCGCTTCCCCGAAGCCGAAGGTCAAGGGGGGAAATCCCCCCCCCAATCAGTGCCTGACGCAGTTGTACACTGACAGGTGATGGGATCGTCACACGTTGT
>SNQJ01S0009424.1:51216-74466 GCA_010110895.2 Picea sitchensis | reverse complement strand
AAGGACCCATCCCAAGGAGAGTAATGGAGCTCATTTGCATCCAACCATTCACCCTAGGTGTTGTTACTTGTGTTCATTCCTTTCCACTAGAATTATATATGAGTATTGATGTTTCCCTCTAAGTTTTTAGCTTCGAATGGTATCATTGTAGTTTAATTTGTAATTTTATTGAATGCATGCTCTATTGATTTATGTTTATGCAATAATACTCTTGTGCTTGTCCCAAAATTGATCATTGTCTGTTGTTTAGCTCACATCCTGGCTTAACAAAGAAGATTTTTCTCGCCCATGCAACAAAATTCCCAACATAGATTGGTGACTCCCACTTGGGTTTAGATCATTTCATATCACTTCTTAGGTTGCTTTTAGTCATTTTCTAATATTTGGTGACTTGCAAGAATGATAATTTTCTTGTACCTCCATTTGAAAGCCACCCTAACTAGTTATTTTCTTTTCCAAAATTTCGTTATTTGTGAGCTTGACAACTTCTGTGATTATTTCAGTCTCTTTCATGTAAATATCATAGTTGTGAGAAGATTTTCCATGAAAGTCACATAGTCTGTAACATTGTTTAGTCGTGCAACCTAGGAAACTATCTCCGAAGAAACCTGTGCAAGTAGATTGAACCCAATCTTTAGGCTTTAGTTAGTTTTATTAGTAGGTTTAGGTAGCAAGCCTTCATTTTTTAGGAATTATAGGTTAAAAATATTTTCTCTTTTCATTTGATTAAGTGATTAGCTAACTTAGTGGGTGGGACGAGGAACATTGTTCTTTTCTCTTGCCATATGGATGGATTATTTACTTGTCATCGCACATGGATGCATAGATTAGAGTCTCATTTATATTGTTGCCTTATCTATCACAAATCACACACAATGGACATAAAAGCCTCATATCCTCTTGTATTCTCTTCATCCTATGCCCAAAAGAGATCTCGATGAATCAAAACAAGGCAAGTAGGTGAAATACATTCCTTTTCACAAATTCTAGTTTTGTGGTGTGGTCATTCATTTGTAAAATTCATAAACATCTATAAATTAATTAGGTGGAGTAAGAACCCTTAAAAGTTCATATATTTTTCCTTTATCATTTTTCTTCAAGTTTTTTTTGCAAGCATAATTTTGAGAGTATTGTCAATTGTTGCAACAATTCACATACACTTAGGAATTAATTAGGTGATGTAAGAATCACTCAAGTTCACATGCTTTATGTTTGATTACATTCCTTAAAGTGTTGCGATTTTATTTTCAAGAACTCTTGTATCAAACATCATTGCTTCCAATGTGAAGCACACAGATGAAGGACCTAAAGAGTCTTCTTTATTCCAAGTATGCTCTTCACTCTATGCCCCAAAAGTGATCTTGGTGAATCACAAAGGGTGAGAAATATGAAAAACCTCCTTTGTCACTCCTCTAAACAAATTAACTAGTTCACGACATCAGTTTATCCCTTTAAAAATAACTCAAGTAATCAAAAAACTTAATTCTTCCTTCGAGAGGTCATACAAAAATTAATATTCTTGGTTAGGATTGTGGATATAGGAATCCAAAAAACTCCCCATAGTCATTTGTCATTCAAAACATAGAAGTTGTCCAAGGGAGATTACAAATCCTTTACTTCAAGTGTGTAAAATCAAAGGCAAGGAGATACCCTATGGGGTCATACACTGAGGTTAGGTTGTTTCTCATAGTCTCCTTGAGCCACCTAACTCTTGTTTGACTATGACCCTTGACTTCTCGAGGCTATAAATCCATTTCCCACACTTAAGAAAGGTAACTTAGTAGCCAAAATTAGGATTCTACATAGGTGGGATTTTTGGTTTGCATTTGCACCTAATTCAAATAGCGTTGGCCATTGGGAAATGTCTCCAACTAGATTAGACATGCCCCTAATTCCCCTCACTATAATTGACTCTTTCATACCTCCACTAGATGCCTTCGATGGATTCCCTCCCCATCCGTTGAGAGATTTTCGAAGTGCCAATTACATTGAGGGATGTTAAGAGTCATAGAAACATGCTTTTTCTTTTTTCAAAACCATCATGTGAAAAAAATCCCCTTATATCAAAACAAATATCATGATTTAAAGTAAATACATTAACATATTATAGCACCATAGTCACATATGATTCATTTATTCAGATATTTGCTTTGATTAGATCAACCATTATATTACCACTATTATAGTGACCATCAACTTGAATATCACACACCACATGCACAACTAGGAACTATTAAGAAACATTAGCCACATCTGTGTTATCAGTGCTTGTAGGGTCTTCCTCCAGTATTGGGAGACATTCCTAGTCTTTTTGTCTCTCCAGTTAGACCATCATCAAACCCCATGCACTCACCTCTGGGTGTGACATTACTAAGATCATCTCTTCTCAGATCATCCTTGTTAAGAACAATTCCTCCTAGGTCCCCTCTTGAAAGCTCATCCACATTAGGCATAGGCTCCCATCAAAAATTTAAGTGAAAAGTGGGTAATGATCCAACCAACCATATCATGACCTTTCATCTATGATACTTATCAAATAACATCCTAGATGATTTTTTCTAGCTCATGTTGTTCCAATGAACTCTCAACCATACCATCAACCAACTAGTACTTTAACGAAGTAATAGGATCACATGCAAACTTTGCATCATTAGCAAATACATTCTTTATGTTTTTCCAATTACTAGTCAATCATGAAATAGGCTTGGAAATTATTACTAACGTTCGACAAAACACTTCCACACATATTGCATACCACATCCATGAATAGTGTTGTCAACATAGCTCGTGTAAAATTGAATTCAAGGACAAACTCCTCTTGGATTGGTTCTTGAAATCTATCTTACCCTTGATCACCAAATACATGGACACTACCACACCTCAAACAAAAGATGAGGAGGCCATCCTCAAAGTACATCACTTTGACCTAATCTATGCCTAGTTAAGGTACTTATATATAGTCATCCTAGATGCCCCTCACTCTTTCCCATTTGAGTGAGAGACTCTCGAGACATCTCATTCAATGGATGGTCTAATAGGGTCCATGACTCATGTTAGCAACATGTATGGGGTCCCATCCCGATATGGTACCAATCATTATGGTGGAATTATCACATCTCAAAATGTTGTTAGCACTTCATATGCGCATAATAGCATGGCCCACACTTACCCATCCAATATGCAAGGTGGACTCAATCCATCACATTTAGGACCTAACATCCCCTCCCCTGGAGTACATGCTTCACCACATATGCATGGACCCTTATGCAATAGTCAAAATTGTAGTGGAGGGGCGTCCACATATTACAACCTGCATGGTAGCCCCACATAAGTCAATCTTTACTAACCATTCCCTAGTCCCCTATCATATGCTTCAACATCACCACTTGCTCAACAACATGTTGGAGTTAACTTTGTTCAACCTTCACTAACTCAGTGAATCCAAGAATTTAAACAATTGAATCTGGTTAATTCCCCAAACTCATAGAATAAGAGAAAGAAGAAAGGGAAGAACAAACAAAACACAAATCAAGGAACAAGGATAAATGCCCCCAACCCAAACAATAATTCTAAGGGAAATGCTAACAAAAACAACCATAATTAGAATATTGATAACAACAACCAACCCAAACAAGGAAGAACACTGGTCTTAGAACTAACTTCCCTTGTGCATTATGTCGTGATTTTGGTCATTACACTCATCATTTAGCCCAAATTGTAGAATATAAATGGATGAAGGAAATAATGTCCAACCAAGGGCCTAACTCTCCATAAGGAGTCACTTCCCCTCCACAACCTTTTCCTCCACCACCACAACCAACCATTTTACACAATCTCTTCCCTCAACAACAAGTTGTGGCCAAACAATATAAAATTAATAACTCCTCCCAATCATCAAGAACCTAACAACCTCTGAGTTTGAATGAACTTGAAACCCTTCCCATAGTAATAAATACATGAAATTCACAAATATTTACCTTCAAATCAACAATTGCCAATATGGTATTCCCCCTAACTTAAATCTAACCAATTCAGAAACCACCCAACTGCTTTTTAGTGCTCCCTTGATGATTCCATTCCCTAGTAGTGACCATACACCATATGTACCAAAGACACCTCTAAGACACATCGATTATAACCCTCATGCAATGGCCACTCATATTTATAGAATTATTGATGATTTGGCCTAGTCAACTACAACCATGTAATCTCTTGAGGTCCTATAGACCTGTCCTTCTCAAAGAAATTATTTTCTATTAGTTATGAACCTTTTGATTCTAGACTCATAACCTTTGATTTGTATAGCTCAAATCCTAGGCTACCCTCCCTCGTGTCTTTCCAAATACCTATCTCAATTATAAACATTACTATTTTATCAATGCATCATAGATGAGGGAGCATCTACTTGCATCATGTCCACCACCATATGGAAGAAGTTAGGMTCCCTTGAGCTTAACCCTTGCATGCATTGAAATCCCCTTACTCTAATCCTAGGTATCTTGTTATCTAGCGATTTCCTTACCACAAATCAGATTAACAACTCACAAAAAAAAACACTGCTGGAATATTCAACTCAATAAAGACAACAGAAGAAAAGTTGGAAACCAAATCATGGACACACAAACACCAATATTTTTGGGTAGATACCCTTGGAAAAACATCAGAGGGAAAACCAATGCTGAGATGATTTTATTATGATAAAATCAAGGCTACTGTAACAAGGATAATGGCCCACTGAGAGAAATACAATTGCAGGCAAACCTGATAGAGTCTGATCTGTTTTGCGACCCATATCTAGCATGATTTTCGAGGTGTACATTCCTTTCCTTAAGCAAGCTCTCATATACGTGCTTGTCTCCACTGACACTCGTGTACACAACCTCAAGGACTATACAAAAAACTACATACGACACAACCCTTTCATGTGGCTTCGCTGTGTTGACACCCACTTGTGGATGCCTCTATTCTCTCTTCTCCTTGACATTATCTCTAGATGGAAGTCCTTCTCCACCTATCCAAGATCTCCTTGAATCATAGTCCTTCATGATCCAATCCTTTGAGCAAAATTCCTTCTCTGATCTGATCAATCTGTCAAGTGTCTTCTCCTTCATCCTAGCGTTACTTTTATAAGATTGAGTTATAACCTAAACCTAATCTCCAAAGTGATTGATGGTTGAGATTACTTCTCACCTCACTTGAAATAAATGGATAATATTAAATTCTAACTTTTAACATTTCCTTAAATAACTCAATTAATTAATAAAATAACTGTACTTTAATAATTCCTTTAATTAAAGTAAAGTTACCAAGGTAGAAGAATTTGGACGATTTCCACATGTCTAGACACATAGACTTGTGGGGAAATACTTGTTAGATGCTACCATGCATCAAAACTCCCTCTTAGTGAGGAAGGTATTCTGCACCACTCCAAGTTTGTCTTTGAAGAACACAAACTTCCCTTTAACCAAGGGTTTGATCAAAATATCTACAACTTCCTCATCCGTGGAAATATACTGAAGCTTCACTAATCCCTTCTGGATCCTATCTCGAATGAAGTGATACATGATATTTATATGCTTGGATCTGTCATGGAATAATGGATTCTTCGAGAGTTTGATACAATTATGATTATTGCAGTATATCATTGTAGGCTCCAACTCCTGATCAAATAAAACTATAAGAAATTAGAGAAGCCAAATGGATTCACAACTAGCCACACTCGTTGACATGCACTCTAACTCTACTAAACTAAGTGATACAAAAGTCTACTTCTCGTTGAACCAAGTAATCAATGTTGATCCCAAGTTGAAGCAACACCTCGAGGTGTTGTTTCTATCTACTACACTCCCTACCCAATTTGAGTTTAAGTATTCCTGCAAATCCACTCCATCTCCTCCAAGATAACTCAATCCATACTCCATTGTACCTCTTAAGTACCTGAGCACATGCTTCGCTACTATCCAATACACCTCCCTTGGCTCCACCATCAACTGACTCAAGGTGTTCACATCAAAACATATATCTTTCTTGGTGTTGACCAAATACATCAAGGACCCTATCAACTACCTGTATATCCTAGGATTCACTAACTCTAAATATGAAGTGACCACCTTCTTCATATTGGTAACCATAGGTGTAGCCATTGGTCTACATTCCTCCATTCTGAATCTCCTTGAGATAACAATTGTTTACTTCCCTTGACCAAGGAAGATATTTCATGATCCCTGCCATACCTCTAACCCTAAGAAATAATGCATCAAGCCAATGTACTTCATCTTGAACTCAATAGCCAAATATTATTTGCACCTTGAAATAATCTCCTTTGCACTTGTGAGAAAAAAATCATCTATGTGCAAAACCAATATGAGTGGATCATACCCAACAAGTATGTAATATTCCATATATAAAAAAGTATGCGGAACATAAATAAATATCTAGAAATGGTAGATGAACAACAATATAATCATAACAACACCACAATAATACCAAAATGATACTAGAAGAACACCAGAAAGAGCACTTCGATTACTGAGAGAAATTTTCACTTGCCTCTTCGAGGGGGAAACCTTCAGCAGAGAAGATCTCTATTACAATAATGTCCAAGACAAAAGTTCTCACACCCTCAACTCCTATTTATACTAAATATGTCTATCAAAAGAACCATCTAGAGGAAGATCCTTCTAGAAGCGAAAGCTTATATTAGGTCTTCTTGCATTSGACTTATTCTTCCTTATTGCTAGGCCTTATTAATATTGACCTTTATTACATGGAAATATATTATTCTACCTACATGAGGGGTTAGGTCCCTAACATGTCCTCCCCCTTAAAAACAACCTTGTCCTCAAGGCTTGAGATGGGGAAATTATTGCAGAACGGTAGCTGGTTCCCAAGTGATATCTGTTGGAGTTGTATCTTTCCACTGGTCTAACACTTCCTTGATGGTTAGCTGACGTAGCCGACGCTCATGCTGGTCCAAAAWTGCTTGTGGTTGTAGCCAAATGGAGCCTTCTTTKTCCAACTCAGGAAGGTTGGTTTGAGTTTGGCACTTAGTTCCAATCACCTTCTTTAAGAAGGAAACATGAAAAATAGGATGAAGCTTAGAATGACTGAGAAAAGCTAACTGATAGGCCACCTATCCCACACGCTTGAGAACAGTATAAGGACCATAAAATTTGGGTGCCAATTTCTTACAATGGTCAGCCTTGAGGGAAGTTTTCTTGTAAGGTTGCAGTCGAAGAAACACCTGATCCCCTTCTGCAAATTGATGTTCAGAGCAACCTTGATCTACTTGTTGTTTCATGCGATTCTGGGCCATGAACAAATTCTCTTTGAGGGTATGGAGAATAGCCTCTCGAATTGTAAGTGTTTGGTCAACCGCCTGGACCTTCAAGACACCTGGAAAATATGAGAGGACTGAAGGTGTATTTTTTCCATATACCACTTCAAAAGGAGTCATGTGTGTAGTTGTATGGTACAAAGTGTTGTACTACCATTCAAATAGTGGTAACCATTGAGCCCACTGATTCTTCCTTTCTGATGCAAAACACGTCAAACATGTTTCCAAACATTTGTTGACAAATTCAGTTTGACCATCAATCTGGGGATGATAAGTTGTGCTGATATGCAATTGGGTGCCTTGTAGCTTGAACAGTTCTTGCCAAAAATTACTAGTGAAAGTTGGGTCACGATCAGAAACAATAGAATGTGGCATGCCATGAATCTTGAAGACCTGATCCATGAAAAGTTCAGCCACAATAGATGCTGTAAATGGGTGTTGAAGAGCAAAGAAATGAGAATACTTGGAAAGACGATCAATTACCACCATGATGACTGATTTATTTCCTGATTTAGGTAAGCCTACAATAAAATCCATAGAGATATCCCACCAAATAACAGGTGGAATTGGAAGCAGTTGTAGTGTGCCAATAGATTTTCCAGTTTCACCCTTGTTTTGTTGACACACATCACACTCAGCCACAAAATTACGAATGTTCTGTTTCATACCCTCCTAGAAAAAAGAACGTTTGACCCGGTCATAGGTTTTGGTAAACCCGGAGTGCCTAGCTGTGGGTGTAGCATGAAGCTCAAAAAGTACCGTGGATTTAAGTTTTGACTGTTTACTTAAATACAAATGAACTTTGTATTGAAGCTCATCATTGAGCCAAGAGTACCTTGGGGAAACTGGAGAATTGGACTGCAATTGTTGTATCAGATGTGAACTTTTGGGATCATGTAGCCATTCCTGGCGAACATCTTGGAGCCAATATGGTACAATGAAAGAGAGAGAAAAAAGAGACCCTTCATCTTCATATTTTCTGGAAAGTGCATCAGCAACCACATTGTCTTTGCCTTTTTTGTAAATGATCTCATAATCATATCCAAAGAGCTTAGTCACCCATTTTTGTTGCTCGGGGGAGGAAAGGCATTGTTCCAGAAAATACTTGAGGCTTTGATGATCTGTCTTAATTTGGAAACATTTCCCCAATAGATAAGGTCACCAAAGATCCACTGCATGAAGAATAGCCAACATTTCCTTTTCATAGATTGATTTGCCCAAATTTCTCTTAGACAGTTGTTTGTTGGTAAAGGCCAAAGGCCGACCCTCTTGCATAAGGACAATGCCAATTCCTTTCCCGGAAGCATCACATTCCAAGACAAAGGTATTTTTGAAATTAGGAAGGGCTAGGACTGGAGTGGTGCACATGGAAATATTCAAGGTTTGAAAATCCTGAGAAACTGCTGGAGTCCAAGTGAAAGAATTATTTTTAAGGAGTGCAGTGAGAGGTGCCACAATATTTCCATAATTCTTAACAAACTTGTGATAATAACCTGTTAAACCCAGAAATCCCCTCAAGCTTTTGAGAGTCTTTGGGTGAGGCCAATATTGCATAGCTTCAATATTTTTAGGATCTACCCTGACACCGTCCTTTCCAACAAGATGACCCAAGTACTCTACTTCCGAGGCACCAAAAGCACATTTAGATTGTTTGGGGAAAAGTTGGTGCTGAGAGAGTAGATGGAGAACTCGATCCACATGAGCAAGATGGTTTGGCCAGGGTTTGTTGTAGATGAGGATATCATCAAAGAAAACTAACACAAAATGATGGAGAAAAGGACGAAAGACATGATTCATGAGGCTTTGGAAAGTGGAGGGAGCATTACAAAAGCCAAAGGCCATGACCAAAAAATCATAGTGGCCCTCATGATTTCTAAAGGAAGTCTTAGGAATGTTTTCCTCTTTCATATGGATCTTGTGGTAGCCCAAACGAAGATCAAGTTTAGTAAAGAAGTGGGCGCCACTCAATTCATCCAAGAAGTGATCAATGACAGGAATGGGAAATGTTTCTTTAATGGTGAGTTTGTTGAGGGCACAAAATTCAGGACACATGCACCAATAACCTTATTTCTTAAGGACCATGACTATAGGATAAGAGTAGGGGCTTGTACTAGGGCAGATACCACATGCGTTGAGCAGTTCTTGAACCATTTTCTCAATTTCATTTTTTTGGGAAAAGGGGTGATGATAGGGGCGGATATTGGGAGGAAGGCTTCCTGGGACAAGGGTAATGGAATGATCATGAACACCATGGGAAGGAGGGAGTCCCTGGGGAGTGGAAAAAACCACTTGATGTTTAGAGAGGATGGATTGGAGGTCCTGCGACATAGAGGGTGTCTCAGTGGCTTGTATGGCATGGAGTTGGGCAATAATGCAAGAATGACCTTTTTTGAGCAGCTTTTCCATGCGATGGGAACTAATGATCTCCGGGGAACCGACAATGATGACTTGGAACTTATATTGTTGGCCCTCCTGGTCGAATTGCATGGTTAATTCCTTAAAATCCATGATAATGGGACCCAAATTCCTTATCCATTTCGCAGCCAACACAATGTCACAACTGCCCATGTCGATAGAAAACATATGATATTTCAGATGGTAGTCACCAATTTGGAGATGCACATTTTCACAATGCTCTCCACATTTCATGGACCCACAATTGGAAATCATGATTTGGAAATTATTGATTGCACGTATATAGCAATTAGTTTCATGGACAATGCAACGATGAATAAAATTATGGGTGCTTCCACTATCAACAAGAATGATGACCTTTCTATGCTTGATGTAACCAATTAGCTTGAGGGTTTGGGGAGCATAGAATATAGTGAGAGCATTTAGGGAAATGACCGGTTCTACTTTGGGAGGGTCTGAGGGAGGGGTTATGTTAGTGGGTTCAGGGGACACAGACACAAGGGGAGCCTCAACATCCTCTTCTGAAACATCCTCCGAGATGGCCATAAAAATATTTTGTTCCTTACACTTGTGTCCCGAAAAATATTTGTCATCATAATTATAACAAAGGCCTTTGAGTTGGTGTTCAGCCATTTCGACCATGGTCAATTTTTGGATCTTTAGTGGAGTAGAAGGAGGAGTGGGAGTTACTGGTTTAGTGCGAGGAATAAAGGAGGGTTTGCAGTTTTGAGAAGAGACAAACTGTTATGCTTCCTTAGCTCTTTTAGTAGCGTCCACCCAACTTTGAGGTCGATCCATGAGGACATGAGCATGCATCTCATCCTTGAGGCCACTAATAAAACATTCTCAGAAAAAAGCATCAGACATGCCCTCTGTACGAAAAGAAAGTCGCTCAAAAGAAACTATAAAGTCTTCCACTGTGCCAGATTGTTTCAACTTTGTCAAATGACCTAAATGGTTGGTGTTAGTGTCAAAGCATTCATAAAGCTCTGCCACAAAGTGTGACCAAGCCACATACCCTTGGCAGTCATTTTTTCTCCATTGCCACCACCACCAACGTTCTTGATCTAGATGGATAACACCATATCGGAGTTTAGCCAACTCATCTGTAATGCCATACAAAGAGAAATAATGTTCCATTTGAGTTACCCAGCCAGTGGGATCTGATCCATCAAATTTGGTCACATCCACATGCGGAAGGTGTGGGTCACGCTGAAAGTGATGGGCCTGAAAATTCTGGGAATGAGAGGAAGTTTCACCTTCGGTATGCAAAGGTGAGTCAGATAAGGGAAGATCTTCAGGGATATGCAGCTTGGCGCAAATCGTCGTAGTGACAGATTGAATCTGGGTAGTAATGTCTTGTTTGAGCTCTTTTTTGACTTCCTCGATTGAGGCAACGAATGAAGCAATGATGTAGGAATGCATTTTTTGATTGATGGAGAGAATACTGGCACTGAGTTGTCACACTTCTTGTTGGGTTTCTGTGAAATTAGAGTGCAAGGTATTGAAGCGAGCTTCCAAGTCTTGGCTACGGGTATGGGCCATGATGACGAAAGGGGCGGGCGGGACCACACAGAAAATGGGTTATGGGTGAAGTATATCACAACGATCAGGGTGACGATTTGAATCCAATGGGGTAAATCCCAAATAAGGGTGTTGGGTTGATAATTTTTATTTTTATTTTTTGTTTTTTATTTTTATTTTTTTATTTTGAAAAATGATAGGTAAGACTGCGATAAGGGAAAAGAGAGAAATCCAACGAAATAGGTATCAAATAATGGTGCCAATAGGATCCAGACTCCTTTTTTTTTCTATTCCTGTGGAGTTATACTACGATCTGAAGAATAATGTAGTGATGAAATGTCCAAATGCTTAACAAGAAGAAATGTGTAGTAATTTCGCAACTCGAATGCAGGGGACACAGTTGCGCCACAATAGATCTTGTCTGTTCTATTTTCATTTCCGTCCCAAGGGTTAGGTATTCAAGGTTTCTATAGACAAGGGTTTTCCCTGTGCTATAGCTCTCTGATATACGTGTGGGGTCCAACAATAGTTATTGGCCCAATATCTCAGGGCACCAACTAAGGAGGCTAGACCGTACCCTTAGCCATACTACCCGACTACCCAAGTAATAGAGAGTATCTTCCCGAGTGCTGTTCTCGGTGGCACTATAGAATTCATGCGACCAATCGATTTATCTATGGAGGGCTTCAGGAGATCTTGGCCGATCCATATACAGGTGTTGTCTGATGCGCTACCACTCGAAGGGGTACCAACAGGGGTTACAAGGGTGGCCAACATATGTGCTCTTAAGTAACACTTGTATTTCCTGCGTGTATGAATCCCTGACCCTGGTTTTATGCGTGCAACGATAGATCGTTGTAGCTTAAATACGCTGGAATACGTCTCTACCCTGAAAAAATTTAACCCACAATTTTCTGCCGAGGAAGGTGCTTTGATACCACTTGTAATATTCCGGATATAAAAAAGTATGTAGAACATAAATAAATAGATAGAAATGGCATATGAACAACAATATAATCATAACAACACCAAAATAATACCAAAATGATACTAGAAGAACACCAGAAAGAGCACTTCGATTACTAAGAGCAATGTTCACTTGCCTCTTCGAGGGGGAAACCTCCAATAGAGCAGAGCTCTATTACAATAATATCCAAGACAAAAGTTCTCATACCCTCGACTCCTATTTATACTAAATATTTCTATCAAAAGAACCATCTAGAGGAAGATCCTTCTAGAAGTGAAAGATTCTATTAGGTCTTCTTATATTGGACTTATTCTTCCTTATTGCTAGGCCTTATTAATATTGACCTTTATTACATGGAAATATATTATTCTACCTACATGAGGGGTTAGGTCCCTAACAAAGTATGAAGTACAAGTTAGGATCCACCTCACTCTTGGTAAATCCCATACTATGCAAGTATCCATGAATCCTAGAATACCATGCCATGGGTGTCTATTTGAGTTCGTACAAGGATTTCTTAATCCTACACACATGAGACTCCCTCCTATGTAACTCAAAGTCTTGAGGTTTCTCTATGTTTTCACATCCATTTGATGTATCCTCCACCTCATAATTGAAGCAATAGAAATAACAGCCTGAATAGAAGCATACGTGGCGACTAGAGAAAGTGTCTCCTCGTAGTCCACTCTCTCTTCCTGGGAGAACTCTCTCACCACAAACCTCACTTTTGAACTTCTTGATGCTACCATATGCAACATGCTTCCCCTCCGGTCTTGACACTATGTCCCAAACATCATTCCTCATAATGGAGGTGTACTCCTCTACCATGGCATCCTACCATACCTATTGATCTGGCGCTACTTCCTCAAAACTTGAAGGATCAACATCAATGATGCTACTCATAAGTGAAATATAGTTCAAAAACTTCCTTGGAGGCCTACGCTCTCTGACCACACTCCTAGGAGCCTCACCAACATCCCTCATTGTCTATAATAGCCACCTGGGCCTCCTATCAAAATTGGAAGGGGCTAACTCCTCCTCCCCACCTGAAGTTTGAATTATTGGCTGTTTCTCATCCTTAAGAGTTTGTTGCTCCTTGTCCTCTGTCAATGTTGATGATTCTTGAGATCTCCTAGATGCCAAGTTATCCTCAAAATTAACATCTCTACTCACAACCATCTTCCTCTCCACTAGTATGAAGATCATGTAATACTTTTAGGTCTCATTGTACCCCATAAACATACCCTTCTATCCTGAAGGCTCCAACTTCATCCTCTTCTCCACAGGCACATGGATGTAGATTGGACAACCAAATATCCTCAAATGTCCTATCTCTGGATTCACTCTTGAGAATTCCTCCTCCAGAGTCTTGTACCCCAATATCCCATGAGCACTCCTATTCTGCACATATAGCGTCATGTGACACGCCTCTTCCCAAAGAAACATAGGAAACTTTTGGTCATGTATCATAGCCCTGGAAGAACCGATGATGGACCACATTCTATTGAGGGTTGTATGAGACTGAAATCTCCCTCTTTATCCCTTCCTCCTTGCAGAAATACCTGAAGTCATTGGAGGTGTACTCTCCCCCATTATCTGACCTCAAGGCCTTGATATTTTTTCATGTCTGGTTCTCCACCTGAGCTCTGAACTCTCTTAACCGATTGAAGACCTCATCCATGGTATTCATAAAGAACATCCAAGTTTTCCTAGAAAAATCATCTATAAACATCACATAGTATGACGATCCATGTAATGATGCTACTAACATCGGCCCACTTGGAACTCACATATGGATGGTTAAGATCCACGATCCCCTTAGACCTACTCTCACTACTTGGAAAAGAATCCTTGGAATCCTTTCCAAGTGCACACCCTCTGCACACTCCATGCTACTCAATACTAAACTCTGGAAGACTTGTAACAATCCCCCTCAAAATCAGCCACTCCCTGTAGTGTAGGTGTCCCAAACTCCTGTACCACAACTCACATAGGTTGTCACTATCGTGTACCAAATCATGAATAGGCTTTCCATGCGAATTGTATAAATTTCCCTCTCTGACCCCAATGACCATTGATTTGTACGAGCTAGATTTCTATCGGCAGATGAGTATTTTCCCTCTTTGAAAAGTAACAACAAAACCCATATCCTCCATAGCTGAGACTGAGAGAAAATTATTCTTCAAACCTGGTACGTAAAGCACATCCTAGGCATCCAACTAACCTCCTGACTCAAGATGGAACATAACTGTTCCCTCTTCCTTCACTGCATACTTGGCATCATCACCAAGATCCACATGAACATCTAAGTCCCTCTCTGTCAGACTACTAAATATCTCTCGTGCTTCTGTCATATGACAAGATGAACCACTGTCCAAGAACCACACACTCCTCATAATGATTCCAGTAGAAAAACAAGAAACCAATGAGTAATCCTTCTCAAACTTCCCTGCAAACTCATTAAGTTCTGTCTTTGTTGATGCTACTGTCTGCGTATTTTCTTTACCCTTATTCTTTTCAAACACTAACATGCATAATTTCCATTCTTATGACGTGAGAAGCACTTGATTTTACTCAAAGTCCTTTTTCTTCCCTAGCTGTGATGAACCTCCATCATTGTTACCCTTCTTGCTAGAACTCTTTCATTTTCCCTTGTTTTTCTTATTGACAAGAGCCAAGTTATCATCACTACTTCCTTGCTTGTTTCTTTTGGACTCCTCTTCACTCTCTTATTGGATGCAATCATCCCAAAGTCTCTGCCAATTTGGGAGATGTTCTCAAGCGCATACTCCCTTGAAAAATGGTTCCCATGACTTGGGAAGACCATTCAATGCTACATTCACGAGCTCTTCATCCTCCATTTTATTCTCTATGGTTGCAAGTTTATCACACACTTGTGTGATCCTCATGAAATAGCTCGTAACAATTTCAGATCTAGACATCTGCATTGATATGATTTCTATTCCTTAAGACCATCTTCCTATTCATGTTCATGCCCTGGAATAAACCTACCAAGGAATCAAACATATCTTTGATTGTGTTCTTCTCAGGTAAGTGAGGAATTATATGATCCTTCATTGAATCCAAGAGTACCTACTCAACTTTGATCTCCTTCTTCTGGTGAAATTCCAAATCTATAGGATTTGTTGGTGGAACAACAACTTTGTCCACTAACTCCCAAAGGTCCCAAAGGTCATACTCCTTGAACGCCAAAGTTACTCTTTCTTTCCAAGATAGGAAGTTGGATGCTCCATCCAATCTATCTTCAACTCTCAACGATGTTATTTCCATCCCTAAGACTTGATAAAATTCCCTGAAAATAACCTGCTACTTGGAACTTCCCCTTTTTTGACTTGTACTAACTTGTACATGCCTTTCACAACTAAATCTCGCGTATGTATACACCTTCCCTTAAGGAAACCCATGTATGTACATGCCTATTCTTATTTCAACCCACATATATGTGCCTGTCTCCAAAGTGACCCATGTATGTACGCACATGTTCATTCTATCACCTGCGTACAACTCCGTAATCTTGCAAATCCCTAGTTCTGCCTCAATACGACTGTTTCCCTGAAATTCATCCTTCAATTTCTACTTGCTGATTATGGATTTGCTAAGATCTTCTGCAGATCTAATAGATATGCTATAAATTTCTATGGATATGAGATCTGGCTTCCTCTCATAGCATGCACTTTGATACCATGTTGAAATCCCCTTACTCCAATTCTAAGTATCCTTTTATCTAGTGATTTCCTTACTGCAAATCATATTAGCAACTCACAAAACAAATATACACTATTGTAATATTCAATTCAATAAAGATAACATAATCAAAATTGGAAACCAAATCATGCACACATAAACACCAATATTTTTGAGTAGATACCCCTAGAACAAACCAGAGGGAAAACGAATGTTGAGATGATTTTATTATGATAAAATCAGGGCTCTCGTAATAGGGATAATGACCCACAAAGAGAAACACAATTGCAGAAAAACTTGGCAGAGTCAGATCTATTGTATGACCCATATCTGACATGCTTTTCGAGGTGTACGTACCTTTCCTTAAGCGAGCCCACGTATACACCTCTGTCTCCATTGACGCCCACATACATGTCCTCAATGATTGTACGACAAAATCCGTATGGCGTAACCCTTTCTTGTGGCTTTGCTATGTTGAAACCCACTTGTGGTTGCCTTTGTTCTCTCTTCTCCTTGACCCAATCTCTAGATGGAAGTCCTTATCCACCTATCCAAGGTATCCTTGAATCATAGTCCTTCGTGATCCAATCCTCTGAGAAAAATTCCTTCTCTGCTTTGATCAATCTTTCAAGTGTCTTCTCCTTCACCCTAGACTTACTTTTATAAAATTGAGTTATAAACTAAACCTAATCTCCAAAGTGATTAACAATTGAAATTACTTCTCACCTCACTTGAGATCAATGGCTAAGATTAAATGCTAAATTCTAGCGTTTCCTTAAATAAATCAATTAATTAATAAAATAACTTTACTTTAATAATCCTTTTAATCCTCGAATGGGATAACAATGGTGGGAGCCGAAAGCCTCTAGGAGGGGATGATAGCTTCCCACATGACAACTCAAAAAGTAGTCTGTTTCCACTTGGGCTTCGAATGACATGCTTACTGAAGCTGACAGAGACAGATGACAATGCAATTGAAAGGATGACAATTAGTAGGTGCATTGGTAATGGAAGTACGAGTATACGATTCACTGACGGAATGCATGAGGAGTTCAAGTGGGATGATGCCCATGGTGTACCCTCCCAATATAGTTGGAATTATGAGCAGATGAAACCGGTCCTGGGCTCATGGGAGAAGGAATAAATCTATTAATTATGATAGAAAGCAGAGGCAAGGATGGATTTTGAGGCAAATGATAGGTTCCATTATTATAAAGAGATGGTTAGGGAGAAAACATGATATCAGAGTTAAGGCAGGCCCAAAGTTCCCTAGTGAAACAGATGATTTCCTAAGAAAGTCGTGGTGCTTGAGATAAGCAAGGAAGGTGGTGACTCGGGGGAGCTCCATCACCCCAGGTCGCTTCATCCCAATTGAGTGGATTGTCTTAAGTCGAGATTTCATATATTTCAGAGGTGATAATCTCAGACAAAAACCACCACACCTATTGTGGCCAAGGATGGGGATTGGGCTACGACATAGAAGCATGGATTTAAGAAGAAGCAAGGCCACTATGAAAAAGTAGGAATCAATTGAGACCTATGGGTGACACAAGTAGATATGAGGGGCAGGGGAATGACATTCTTTAGGGGATCTGATGACATGCACTAGAGCAAAAAGAGATGCTGGAGAAGCCAACAACCAATTCCAATACCTCTGCTCAACAATGGAAAAAAGGGTAATGACCAATATTCAAGAGGAGATCCTTAGGAAAATGAGGCCCATCTTGGACGAGGATATTTTGTTGGACACTAAGGAATGGGTAACCTACCCAGGGAAAACTCAAACCAAGGACAAAAAATATTTCCTCCTCATAGAGACTTACTGGCTAACCAAAACTATGGTAGCCCAAGCTATAGTGAAACAACAATTGGAGAATATAGCCACTCAACACGTAGTGCATGTCCTAGAGGCCAAATTCTATTTTTTTCAAAGCCCAATTCAACATCCGTTTCCACAAGAGGACATCGAGAGATCTAAAATCAAAGCAAGGGAAACCAGAGGACAATGCTAGTAAGGAAGGGACTAGGGATAGACCTATACAACGACCTATATGAATGGACACAAAGAGGATCTAGTCATGGGAGCAACAAAGCCAACCTACAAAAGGATGGAATCGTCCTTGGGTTACCTCCAAATCCCTTCTAGTCTTTGAATGCTTGAGATGTCTGGTCTTTTTTTGCTCCGCTATGGGGAATAGGATATTCAACCCTAGTTTGAATATTGTAATAACTAAGTTTGATACTAAGAGCTACATGACCTAGCTAGATTATAGTGGTGTCTTGATCAAGTGGTTAAAGAAAAACTCAGAAATCTTAAAATTCCAGGTCAAAAGTTTGGTTTCCTTTTTGGAAGACTCCCCATATGTCAGCATGAAATATTTTGCATGTACTTGATAGAAATCAATAGTCTCTTTTTTACTTAAAAAAAATAAAATAAAAATAAAATTCCTTTAATTAAAGCAAAGTTACCAAGGTAGAAGGATTTGGACAATTTCCACATGTCTAGACACATAGACCTGTGCGAAAATACATGTTCGATGCTACCATGCATCAGCACCACCATCACCCTTCGGGCTTGTGATGGTAGGCTATCCCAACTTGAAGGTATTTACCAAGCATACCTATTGAGCTAGCAGAAAAAACCGTCTTAATAGATATTGAGGTCATAGATGCATCTTTAGATTACAACATCCTCCTTGGACATAGTTATATGTGTGCTATGGAATCCATTGCTTCATTAGTGTTTCACATGATGATGTTCCCTCACAGTGGGAAGATTGTCACCCTAGATCGACTCGCGCACTATGAACCTTGACCAATGTCTAATCTAGACAACATCCTCCCCCTCATTGTCATACATTGAAATTGGCCATTGGATCTTCAAATATTCCATGTTACTTGGTGCCTATCATGGAGAACAACCTCATGTTCCTCTAGTTGATATAGCCCAAGTATGCATGATGATGTGAGTTGATGTGATACCATCTACCACCCAATATACACCAAGCTATTTGTCTATGTTTGACAAACCATCTTCTGCCAATGAGACACCTAATCCCATCACTCACATCCCCTTCTTATTTCCACCATTAGGAGTTGTGGGACATCCAGTGATGGACATACTTATCCTACCAGGACTCACCTTGGGAATGCATGTGTGGTACTTATCACCTTTAGCCCTTACACCAGAGCCTAAATCATCATTTCACATAGTTCGACACCCTGTGGAACCAACCATCACCTAGATGAAAACCAAAAATGATAAGTCAACTGGGATTAAAAACAAGAAAGCAAGGGGCGATAACCAAGACAATCCTCGTGTTCCTCTTCACTATGATTTCTATGATTCCTAGGGCCATGCCACAAACCTATGCCCTACACTACCATAATTAAGGAACCTTCTTCACCCACTTAAAGTAGTACCATTACTAACCACCCCTATTGCTGGGGTATCTCCTTAACCCGACCCCCCCTCCCAATAAAACCCACCCATGTGCACAATAAGGATTTCCATACAAACCATCCATGTGCTACATGTTCCACATATGGCCATTACACTAACCATTGTCTGGATCTCACTCAGTTTCAAACCATGTTGACTACAATTCATCAAGCAACTATTTCGACTCAACCAAATACCACTCTTTAACATGTACTACAACATTTATAATTAAATGAACCTAGATCCACCACTACTTATTACATATCCACATCAATGGGATCAAAAAATAGTCATTCTTGTGATATTTGTGGGAATTTTGACCATTTTACCTTCTAATGCCCACAAGTCGTTGAATATTGGATCCACCTCCTTGCAAAAATCAGGCAACTTTGTGCCTCACTCCCACACACATGAATGGTGAGAATCATACCACCCATCCCCATCACTCCTCCAATGCTCCATTAGGGTATGTTACCACCTCCTACCCTAACTAACTTACTAGATAAGCCTTGGCAAGAGATCCTCCCCCCACCAAGAGCCCATGAAATGAATAACTGTGCTACCATATATCACATCTCCACATCAATGTGGGCCTATATCTCACAACAACCATTCATGGCCCTTAGGCATTGGCACCTACCCACTACACCTGGGTAGGACAACAAGTGCCTTGTGTCCATAGTCTCACTCTATTTTCACTATCTCAACATCTGTAACACCCCATCCCTATCAATAAAAAGCATGGCACTATCTAGGTTTGTACTAATTTCCATGATCTAAACCAAGCTTGTCCCAAAGACAAATTCCTGACCCTATTCATCGACTAGGTTATCAATGAGTGCGCTGGGCATGAGGTCCTCTCTTTTATGGACATATTCTAAAGGTATAGCCATATTCAAATCTTCCATGTATATCAATATAAAACTGTATTCACCACACCATGGGGAACATTTTCCTATTGTGTTATGCCCTTTGGTCTAAAAAATGGTGGGGCCACCTTCTAACATGGAATGACTTATATTTTTCATGACCTCTCTCATCTTTTCTTGTCTTATCTTGATGAACTTACTACTTGGTAAAAGAGGTGGCCACTACACCTATGAGACCTCCACACCATTTTTCAACGATGCCATAAATACAACATTTTCTTGAACCCTCTCGAGTGCATTTTATGCATCATTATTGGATGATCAATGTAAAGAACCTATCTCCCTTGCTAATCCATAACACTACCATTTTTTCCAACATAAATCTGATACCATAATTAAATGAATTCATGTAGTAAGATAAAAATTCTCATGCAACTACCAACAATTTTAAATTCATGGATGCAAACTATATAAGTAACCACAACATGAAAAAACACACAAAATGTAGAGTAAAAGCACAACATTAAAGTCAACATTTAACATGAGCAACACAATTGAATGGATTGTCTCAAGTCGAGAGAAACAAAGCCAACCTACAAAAGGATGGACTCGTCCTCGGGTTACCTCCAGATCCCTTCTAGTCTTTGAATGCTTGATATGTCTTGTCTTTTTTTTCTCGGCTATGGGGAATAGGTTATTCAACCCTAGTTTGAATACTGTAATAACTAAGTTTGATGCTAAGAGCTACATGACCTAGCTATATTATAGTGGTGTCCTTATCAAGTGGTTAAAGAAAAACTCAGAAATCTTAAAATTCCAGATCAAAAGTTTGGTTTCCTTTTTGGAAGACTCCCCATAATTCAGCATGTAATATTTTGTATGTACTTAATAGAAATCAATAGTCTTTTTTTTTCTTAAAAAAAAGAAAAAAATGATTCCTTTAATTAAAGAAAAGTTACCAAGGTAGAAGGATTTGGAAAATTTCCACACGTCTATACACATAGACCCATGCAAAAATACATGTTCGATGCTACCATGCATCAACACCACCATCACCCTTCGAGCTTGTGATGGTAGGCTATCCCAACTTGAAGGTATTTACCAAGAATCCCTGTTGAGCTAGCAAAAAAAACCGTTTTAATAGATATTGAGGTGATAGATGCATATTTAGATTACAACATCCTCCTTGGACATAGTTATATGTATGCTATGAAATCCATTTCTTCATTAGTGTTTCACATGATGATGTTCCCTCACAGTGGGAAGGTTGTCACCCTAGATCAACTCACGCACTATGAACCTTGACCAATGTCTAATCTAGACAACATCCTCCCCCTCATTGTCATACATTGAAATTGGCCATTGGATCTTCAAATATTCCATGTTATTTGGTGCCTATCATGGAGAAAAACCTCATGTTCCTCTAGTTGATTTATCCCAAGTATGCATGATGATGTGATGATCTAAAAATGAAGAAGACTTGTATTCTTGAAAATATTTGCAAGTTTTAATTCATGTGTTCAAATGAAAATGGATCGATTTTGCAAACACAACTTTTATAGAAAACTCATATAAGATGCATATAAACATCAGCAAATAACAGTGAACATAAAACACATAACACAAAAAATGATAAAGGAGTTCACCCCTCTCTTGGGCTACATCTCCTGGTCTAGCTTCCAATGGATCTTTTGTATTATTTGATCAAAGTGATAATATATGTGCTTTACAATGCTCAAAATGCCAAATAGATGGCTCCAATGGCTTCAGAACATCCCAAAACCCCTAGCTGGGCTTTTTCGGCACCTCGTTTGGCCAAAAATTGAAGAAGATAGGCTTCCTGGAAGTTCCCTTTCAAACTTGCTGTCTTTGGATCGCCAAGATGCACCTCCTTCTCCTCAACCTAGCCCCCACGTGCATATATGTGTAAAAACCTAGCACCGGGTGCAACCGCACAAACAGTGCGAGCTGTAGGACGGTTATGCGCTAGCCCCTAACCGCCAAGGCCCGTGGGCACATGGGCCACTACATGACCGCACGCATATACAAACATGGGTTAAGTTTTAAACCATATATATATATAACCGCGGGGTTTAAATGCGCGCGCACACAACAATGGTCACATGATATATATATATAACTGCGGGCCGGGCTTAGCCCTGACCTGGACCGCGCCCCATTTCAAATTATTTCAAATTCAAATAATTTAAAACTCATATATATGTTAAGAACTACATGTGGGCATGCTGGTTGGGTGGCCCTTCCCAAGGCTTTACCCCTGCTCAGAGGTCGCGGGGTCAAATCTGGCCAACAACATAAATTTTAAACCACTATCCAGGTGACACGTGGCGGCCATTGATTGGGCCATGTGTCGCCATCCCATTCGCCGCAAACAAGTCACGTCATATGCCAACTGTCCACACGACTGCCTGCCATGTATCATACATCCCTGCCACGTGTCATACGACTCTGCCATGTGTCGTACGACCCTACCACGTTAGCATCTGTACGGATTGTATGGACTGTACAGTCAACACATTTGTTTTGCCTGTTTGTCGATTTGAACAGAATGCGATATCTCTCTCATCCGACGTCTATTTGAACCCAGACGAGTTGCGTTGGATTCGTGATGATGAGACCTACGCTCCCATTCGATTTGAAGCGATTCTGAGCACTTTAGATTTTGAGCAAAATTTGATCCCCTGGATCACACCTCCCCATTGAAAAGCTTTTGGACCTCCAAAAGACTATTTTCAGTCTATCTGAAGATGAGGGTATAGTTCCCTCACCTTTCCAACCTCAATCCGCTTGGATTTGCTTGGATTTTTGCCTTTAAGACCAATTAGAATATATTCCACATTTCCTCGTTTTGAAGTTCTCATTCTCCTGTCAAGGATTGTGTCTTCATGTAGTTCTGTAAGATATTCTAGGGAGAAATCATCTATAGAAGGAATCTGAACATGTTCTCCTTGATCATCAATCAAAGGAGGCT